>JALLAW010000479.1:0-13002 GCA_036939535.1 Cyclotella kingstonii | reverse complement strand
CATGGCGGAGTCAGTGAGAAATTGAAGGAAGATGCCAAGGTCAAGGTCGTCCATCGGCTCTTCTTCTCGCTCCTCCAAGTCCTTTGGAACTAACTCACAGTGTCCTCCCTGAAAGCTGGCAATCAAGTTGTACTTTGTCAGCTGGGCAGGGGTCTATTGGAGAGAGGTCTCTGCGTAGATGAATCCTTGGGTTGGCAGCTGTTGCTACGCGTTCCCTTGAGGCAGACAGCGAGGTGGCACCAGCGGGTGTCAAGGAGCTGTCAGTTCTGGTTAGGTCGGTTAGTCATGCATCAACGGCCAGGGTTGTGCGTCGTGGGTCCCCTCCGCAGCGGCAGTGGGGGTAGGGATCTGGGCAGTGATTGCCATCATGCCCTTTCGGAATTTTGTCATGCTCATGGCAGAGTCAAGGGACTTTGCTGTCTTGCCCTTGGCCCGCATTGATGTGGGTCAAGTGGTTATGGGCGTATTGGTCCAGGTTGTAGTGGTCTTGGCAATGGCAGTATTCTCATCATTATTTGTTTTCTCCACTGGCTTCTCCTTGTCACTAGACAAGTCAAAGAGCTTTGCTAAGGTTGTAGTTGTGGCCCATGTATCAACACAGTCATATCCACCTGCATATTAGCAGTGGCAGGGGGTGTGTTGACCAAGTCAAATGAATCTTCTGATCTTGGCAACAAAATTATGCCAGTGGTTCAGTGGTCAAAGGTCGCACTGTCTATTTTGTTTTGGCCATCATTTGGGTCTAATAAACTCTGTAAACTAATCTAGAAAGTTGAAAACTGGTGGTGGACTGTGGTCATCAGTCCTGGTCATTGTCTTAATTTAATTGTGTGGTTATCTATGACTACTAAGGGTGACACTCAGAATCATGGACTGACACCAGTGCTCAGTTTGTCATACTTACATATTCCTAGTTATACCACAGTCAGTCACATATATCAACATATGAGCCTCTTGCCATCTGCAATGTGGCCAAGTGGCACTTGCCCTGCTCCTCATTTCGGCACTTTTTTCACACATAATGTATTACCAAGAAAAAGCTGTATTCCACACTTGTTAGATACGATTCACATGGTTGCATAAATAGGACCAAAAATATGATACAAATATGTTAGGTGGAAAATGCCAAATAACCAGACATACAAAATGAACAGATCATTGTGCACAATGTGCACACCATTATGTAAAACAAACACTTGGTATGAATATTTACCCTATCAATTTTCTATCTAGTCAGTCCACTATGTAGAAAATTTTGCATATATGTTTTAACAGATAAATGTAATGCACAATGAAGGCTGTACCAGTATTCTAATGTAGAAATACTGTTTAATAAATGTAACATATTGTCTGTGTACCCATGTCAAAAGATTTGATTGAACATTATTTCAACAAAATTGTCATCTAAAAATGGTCCATGGACGCAATAGGTATTTCCACCATTTTTGCTGTTTCTGGATATTCATATTATTCAACTCTCCTGGATGAAAATTGTTCAACCCCTGTTTGATTGTAATCTTCTCCAACACAGTTGACTCCTGTGTTTCGATGATCTGATCAACTTTGCATTGAAGTTGCTCAATGGCTGATATCAGCTGCTGATTACATTGTAAAAGAGCAGCATTCGTTTCTATCAAGTCATTGTAATTATTGGTGGTATTCAAAGAGTTTGACATTTCATAGAATCCCTTCCTGGCAATATCTGTTTGATTTTGGGTTTGTGTCAGTTCATATTCCAATTCTTTAATGATGGCCAAGAGACCTTCTTCACGACGTTGAGAGGATTCCACAGAATTGGTAGCTATGAGCATGGAATCTTCAAACTGTTTTTCTCTATCACTGATTTGCTGTTTATATTTGGTAATTTCTGCCATTTGATCTTGAATAGTCTCATAATATTCTTGCAACTGCGCTTGTAAATATTCCTGAAGCTGCTGCTGCTGCTGCTGTTTCATCTGCTTCTCCACTGATGATTCATTGCAACATTGCAGCTCCATCTCCAATGCTTGCACCTTCTCCATGGCAGTAGCATTTGCCAATGTCATCTCTTCTAGCTTGTTTTGCAATTGCAACCACTCTTCTTCTCTTCTTGTCTCTATTGAGAGACTCTCCCACTTGGAATGGTTTTGTTGGGATACTACATCCTCCCATTTGTTTTTCCACTCCTGAGATATAGCCTTTTCCTCAGCCAGCAACTTTTCGTAGGTATTCTGTGAATCATGAAGCAATCGTTGATAGTTCCTACGAGTATCCTTCAATAAAAGTTGGCTCTCATTGAAACTACTCTGATGAAGCAATGTTGTTTGTTGCTCACGTTGGACCAACTTGTCATTCTCATTTCTCAAATTCTTTAGTTGCAGTTGATAGTTCCTCAGAGTGACTTCTGTATGGTTTTGTAGTTGATCTAGTTCCTCATATGCCTCGAGAAGATTCGATAGTTTCGATTGTAGTTCGACATTTACTTGACGCTGTTTGGCAATTTCATTCTGTTGCTGCCGTTGCAGTTGTTGGAGGTTTCGACTTTTCTCTTGTAAATCACTGTTGGTAGTCTTTTGCAGTGATTGCTCATTTTCCAAAAGGGCAATCTTGTCCATGAGTTCCGAGATTGTCGAATGGTATTGTTTCTCACATTCGGATTGGTTCCTGGTGAAAGCGAGCAGTTGTTGTTCCGCTCGTTCCTTCTCCTCCCGCAACACTGACATCGAATTATCCGCGGCATCTTTTTCATTGGGTGGATGGTTTTGTATGTGGCGATTCCAGACAAGTTCCAACAATGTCACACGGTTGGTCATGATTTGCAACTCTTGAACTTTCTTGTCTAGTATGTTTTCCAGCAGGATGACTCGATTGTTGTACCGTTGCAACTCTGTGATGTTGGTCGCATTGTGACGGTCAAGAGGAATTTCCAACTGTTGGACTCGTTGCACGATTGTCTTGCAGTTATTTTCCAATTGTTTGGTTTCCACCATGGGTTGACTGGTAGGTATGGTTGTCACGTTGGTAATAGTTGTGGCAGTTGGACTATCCGAGTCGACAGTGTTGGAATGTTCGGCAAGGGACGACAGTGTGTGGGGACCAATTGGGAGGTGCCATTGAGGCAGTGACAGTTTGTGGAACATGTGCATGTGTTGGAACGATGAATACTGGAGATTGGAAGCAGGGACATGATTGGATATCCATAAGTGTCGAGAATTGAGTGAGTGTTGTCGTGGTTGTCCGCTTTTCCATGAAAGAGAGTATTTTGATTGACGATGGACACAGTCGAATGCACTTGTCCGAGGAACAACTAGGAGAGCCAATCGGACAAGTTGCAGCATGCTCATGGGAGAAATATGTACTGATGGTACGATATAGAGTACTATACTCCTATAGTATAGTGCAAAGTCGTATGGTATGATACGTCGTATGGTATGTAGATCGTAGAAGTCCTCGTTGCATCCATTCGGTTGATGTTAGGTAATGAGTCCTTGAACACTGTCCACTGGTCCATCCTGACGTCACTCCATCCGACGCCCGTCCGCCTAAGTAGTACCCTACTATATCACTAATGACCATGGTGTCGCTACTCTGTCTCGTACTACTCCAACTCCCCGCGTCCCTCTCCTTCGAAACCCCCTTCATCACCGCCGTCGCCAACGGCTGGAAGCCTCCACGTGGCATCTTCACAGGAATCCGTAACTCCGTCCCCGACTCGCTCCACCCCTGCATCATCAAAGTGATCGGCGTGGGCGGCGGCGGCTGCAACGCCGTGGATCGCATGCTGTCGACACGAGTTTCCGGCGTGGACTTTTGGGCCATCAACACTGACGCTCAGGCTCTGGGCCGCTCCAAGGCCAATGGCGCACAGGTGCTCAACATTGGAATTCGTGCCACTCGGGGCCTCGGCGCCGGCGGCAGTCCCGATTTGGGCAAGTTGGCCGCTCAGGAGAGTCGGGCGGAAATTGCGGCGGTCGTTGCGGGGACGGACTTGTGCTTTGTCACCAGTGGCATGGGAGGTGGCACGGGGAGTGGCGCAGCGCCAGTTGTGGCGGAGGTTAGTAAAGAGAGTGGAGCCTTGACTATTGGGATTGTTACCAAGCCCTTTCGATTTGAGGGGAGGAGGAGGATGAGACAGGCAGTTCAGGCTATTGAGACATTGAGGGAGCATGTCGATACTGTCATTGTTGTCAGTAATGATCGATTGTTGGATATTATTCCAGAGGATACACCCATGAATCGAGCCTTTGCGGTAGCAGATGATATTTTGAGGCAGGGGGTGGTGGGGATATCCGAAATTATTGTCAAGCCAGGATTGATTAATGTCGATTTTGCCGACGTCAGAAGTGTCATGTCCAATGCAGGAACGGCATTAATGGGTATTGGCATTGGAACTGGCAAGACAGGGGCAGAAGATGCGGCGACTGCGGCCATATCCAGTCCATTATTGGATTCTTGTATTGATAATGCCAAGGGAGTTGTCTTCAATATTAGTGGGGGGACAGGCTTGACTCTTACAGATGTCAATCGGGCAGCGAAATTGATTTATGAATCGGTGGAAGAGGATGCCAATGTTATCTTTGGAGCACTCATTGATGAATCATTGGAGGATTCGATATCAATTACAGTGTTGGCTACTGGGTTTGGTGATGATACCAGACAAAATTTGCAGTATTGGACTGACGCTGTTAGTGACAGAAGAATTGGAAAAGGGGGGAATGAAAGTGGCCAACATGTCTCTTTAACGAGCAAGAAGGGGAACTCGCTGACAGTACCAAGGCAACACATGACACGAAAAACAACTGTGCTACCAGAACCAGTTTATGAGGTTGTAGAAGACAAGGAGGAGAAAGAGGATGACAATGGAGAATTTGAGGATGAAAGTCCTACCACAAATGATACTGACCGAATTCCTTCTTTTCTCAGAACTCTCAAGAGAAGAAGATGAAGTGACACACTGGCTTCTCAATCAGCATTTAGTTGATCATGTCCAATCATAACCAGGTAGGAATATGGTTATTTGATTGAGGCACTGAGAGATCAGGTCTGGAGAATAGCTTTTTCATACAATACCATGCCTCAATAAAGGTTATTCATTGTAATCTTCTCATTCAAAGAGTTATTGGCTAGATTTTCTATTTCAGTGATTGTACATATTGAGTGCATTTATTACTGATTTCATGCATGGATGCCAGTTTAATTTCATTTAGATGATTTGATCTGGAATAGTTACAGTTGTTTACTTTCCAAGCACTATTGGGTCAATTTCCTCTAAAGCTCTTCTTAAACAAATGCATCTTAAAATCTTGCAGTAAACATTATCTCTTGATACATTTAGTTCAATACTTTATAAAATATTGGAGTTTGGTAATAATTGATTATAGAATTCAACATCATGACAATAAGGAATTTTCTTTGCTCCAAATTATCATGAAAATAAACTTTGTCAGAGCTTTATTCTCCATCTATACAGATGAATGATGCAAAGGCCATGACATCATTGGAGCTATGAGATTCAGATCCTGTTGTCCTTCATTGGTACCCTTGCTCGGAAGGAACAAGGGGAGAATTTTCTATTTGTACAATTCCAAATCTCTCAAGATTGGAAAAAGCAATTTGGGAGTATTTTAGCAATAGAAAAACAAGACCCAAAGAATTGCTTAGATGTTAACCTAATTTAACAGAGGCCTAATTTTATCTTTCCCTCCCCTCCACTTCAGTACTGTATGGAATGGAACTGACTCTCAACATAATGGACAATGTTAGATTAAGTGATGTTGACATATTCTCAAAGATTCAGTAGAGGAAGAAGTCAATTACAGCAGTCAGTAAAAAACACACTTACAAATAACAATTTTCTATATCTAAAGAGAAAGGAGTATTTTTAAATAGGTAGGTTATGTAGGATGGATTATTCCTATGTGCATCATATGTAGGGATTGGTTATATTCCTGGTCCCGAAAATTGAGTCCTACCTCCAGAATGGAGACATCAAAATGTAGGAATGATGAGAAACTATTAATCTTTTCTCTGTTGTGGCCTTCCCCTTCTTTTGATGTGTATTTTTGCCATAACAAAAAATCTCTTCTCCGTCGCTTGCTTTCCTGCTGATATTCAGAAGATGAGATTAGGTTTTGCTTAAGATATCTAATAATATAATGCAAATACTGAATAATGCCATGTTGATAAATTTAGACTTAAAACTGGATAAATTACTCAACAATAAGGAGCATTTAGCCAACTGGGGGGAGCCCATATCACTTTCCAGTTGTCTGGGATGAACAATTTACAATCTCCTGTAGAGGACAATCCCAGCTGTCTGGGATGAAAACCTATAGACTCCACTGGCGGAGGAAAATCCCAGCTGTCTGGGATGAAATACCTACTGCCCCACTCAATCCATTAATACTATGGTAAATAGTAACAATCAATCTACCCTCCTGCCAAAAAAGCTCCCACAACCAAATATTCATTATCCCCTCCAACCTCACCACTGAACTCAAATGCCCCTCCTTCCGCAATTTCTTCTTGTTTACATGATGGATCTTGATGCAATTTTCACCCAGTTCACTAATATTTTGTTGCTCAGCCACTCAAAGCATTCCAAAAAATACAAATGTTAAGGCAACAGCAAGCTCTAAATGCCATATCTCAAAGTGCTTATTTTTCTAAATTGTCTGTTTGTCCATGTTGTTTCTTTTTTTACAACAAGCATTCATGACATTTTGATTATTGCCACATTCAAGTCCCCTTTCGACATACAACACTCAGCGCAAACAAGGCAACTTGTGTCTTTACTCTACTATACCCTCCCTACCATTGTGCATCATCAGGAGATGATATAGCAAATGGTTATGACTATCATCACCAGTCATGTTTCATTTATGCTTGTCAACACAGGTGGTGCTGGTGTAATGGGGTAATGAATGAGGGAAGTGTTCAAAGCTGTTGGTTGGGGAGAGTGAAAATTTGGTGAGGGTGGGGAGAGGGAGTGACAGCAAGGAAAGGCACGAGAGGAAGAGGTATCACAGTTTTTGTGTGACATCATATGTTGCATTTGATATGTGTTTTTGTTGTGATAAAGTCTTGAGGGCAATACTTCTAGTGCATCCAAAATTTAGATGATATCTCATTGGGTCAACATGGGCACTTCTGTAGAATAAACCATGACAGCAACAATTGGCAACTACAAATTGTCACGTTTTTGAAATTTCATATCTCAGCGATTATGAGTTTGTCCACATTAGTTTCAGCAGATTAGAATAGGCGATTCAATCTTCTTTCAGACTTTACGACACTTCTCAGCGATTGGGAGTGGCGTAAAGTAAAATTCTACTCAAAAAACAGTACTAATTTACTTATTGTAATCACATAAAAGAGATATAGATAAGCACAATATCGTACTTGGAAACAGGAAAATACTCGCACAGGAACTATTAAATCATGATTTGATTGCACAATTAAACTAACATTAAATCTAGGGGAATATTAATTTATCTGTTAGATGCTAATGATCATTTGAGAGATGGACCATTCAGGGAGAAGATGGAAAGAGAACTTCCTGAGCTTGAGAATTCACACACAAATGGTAGAAAGGAAAAGAATTCCGCATTCATATCAACGAATCTGAACCAATCAATGGAGGTTCAGAACAAAAAAGCTTGAAAATAACCAATGTCTATTTTCTCCCTTTCATACACTCACCCAGTGACCATAGGTCAATAATAGTAGATATTTCAATACGCTCGATGATTGGCAAATATCAACCCAAGATCATGAGGCCAGTTGAAAGCAGATTATTAATCTTAGTGAACGAAGTTGCGGTTAAAAATACTTGGATGATAAGATTAACAATTGACTAGATGGATATCTAAATCTCACAGAAGGAGATAAACATGCATGGAGGACACGGAAAAACTTGTTAGGAATCTATTTAAACAGATGGCGGAAATAAATATAAACGCGGCACAGATTTGCAGGAAGATATACAGACCATCTCCTAGAATAAAATACTGGTATGAAAAATGCCTGGCATACACAAGCCTCATTAAACTGCAACAAGGGGATATCAAAAACAGTAATAAGTGCTGCAATTAGTCAAATGCCAAAATATCAAATACTCAAAAAACATAGGTCTTGAAGAATTAACAGAAGGTGAACAAAACATCAGGAATAATGGAAAGAGGTATTAAAATGATCAAAAATATTAAGGATTCAACATCTAAACAATTGTCGTACGAAAGCAGAATGAGATGAAGACATAGAATATGCTAGATAATTAAAAGGAAGAATAAAGAGGGCTAAATTTAAATTGACTTGGCAAGCCATGAAAAGAGCAATCAAGGAACCAACATCCGCTAGAGTGACCAGAGTTTCTAGACTAGAAAACAGGAGGGAAGTGACATACCAAAACAAAGAGGAAATAGAAGCAGTCATCCAACAGGAGATCAGGAAAAGATTCATGGTAGGACTCAGCGCCCTTATCTCCAAATCACTTCTGGGAGACAGGTTACACTATCGACAAGACAAAAGATTAGCTCTAAAAATCAATGCAGAAGATTACACTCCTCCACTCACACTAGACTCTGCAACTCATCTATTTATCAAAGAAATGGGTGAAATCAGTAAGAAAATATCAAAGCACAAAACAGCTGAGATAACATTTTCAGAGGAAGGTCAGGGTAAAGGATAGCACATCATCTTCATGCTTAGGAATTCACTTCGGACATTACAAAGCAGGAATAAAAATCTTGAAAATACTCAAATCTATGACACAACAACTAAATTAAGTTTGTCGGACAGGAATTCTACTAGACAGGTGGGGTGTTGGTCTGCAAACATTTCTTGAAGAGATAGCCAGAAACTGTCTTGTAAACAAACTCAGAGCTATACAAATATATGAGGTGGATTTCAAACGTTACAATCAATTCATTTTTGAACAGAAAGCATTGGACACAATAAAGGAAAACAAACTATTGAGCGAAGAACTGTTAAGTCAAATGGAAAAGACGGCTAGACATTTCTAGACAAAGGAAACATCCTCTTGAGATTATATCTGTTGATACAGATAGCTGTTACAATATAGTCAATCAGACTATCATGTTTCTCTTTTAGCTGGTCTTATCCAAAAATAACAAGACTCAATACTCCCTGCTTATAAGAGTTTAGAATCAATGATGAATTTTCAGAGAACACATTATGGCCGCTCTATCACATACTTTGGAGGGAATCAAAGAGATACTCCAATGATGGGACTATGACAAGAGAGCAAAGCCGCTCCGTCTTCTTGGCTGCAATTAAGTGCAATCTTATTAAATATTTTCAAAAGACTGGGTTATGGAGCGAAAATCAAGATAGATATGTCTAAAGAATGGATCCGCTCAATGGGAGCACCTTTTTTGATGGCACTGATTTATACGTATGGAAGGAGATCAAACACTGGACTTAGTAAGTAACTAAAATGCTCATTACAAAAAAACGAATTACTTCGGCTTTTACTTTTCCATTAGAACATCCAAAAAAAAATTGGAAAAAGTGGCTGGACTTCTTGAAAAGAAGACATCAGGAAAATTTACATCCTTCAGAACTGGAACATCGGAAGAACAAAGGACGAAGAAATGGGTATGGCGCTATGATGATGGAACCTGATTCTGGAGATGATTGTAGACTTAGTGCGCGCAACCTGGAATAATTGTTTCTATCAGGGTTGAAGAAAAAGCATTAATGGCTGTAACAGATGGATCCTACGACAACAATAAGGCTCCTAACATCAGCTGCTGGGGATGAATAATCCTATGTTAAAGGACTAACACATGGATAAAAAGTAGATCATGGGAAAGGTCAGATTATGCTAGTTCCTACATGGCAGAACTACAATGTCTATGCTCTGTACACATAATCTTTGCAGCAGTGAGCAAATTTTTGCAAAGAGCAACGTGGGAAGTAAACATCTATTGTGACAAGGAGAAAGCGGTGAAAATCTCTTCTCAAAACCTATCCAGAACAAAATTGATGGCAATGAATGCTAATATACTACAGTATTCAGACAACTGAAATTAACTGCCGAGGATCTACATTTCAAGGACATTAACATCAATGCACACATGGACAACGTCCTAACATGTGACAGTCTATTTCTCCCGCAAAGTCTGATTTGTCTTTGTGATAAATTAGCTAAGGCTGCAATAGATGATGCGTTAACTGCGGACAAAAGTGGTATACAGCTACCACTGTTAGAATCAGTAGAATTGTTTGTTGACAATTGCAAACTGACACAAGACATCAGTGCTCCAATTAGATTTGAAATCAACAAAAAGTGAGCTAAAGAAAATTTGACTTCCACAGAAAAGGGTAAATAATAATGAAAAAATGTTACATAACTTTACCTTCCTTATCATTTGAAGTTTCACTTTCACAGTAATCAGTATCATGAGCAGTTAAGTTTATAACGTTACTAATTGGATATATTTGTTTATTGGATTCATCATTTTGTTGTATCACTGTCATTAGCTCATCCTCTGTGTGTAAATTGATAAGTTACTCTGGAGATAATAGCAGGTTAGAAATTCCACTGCAATTGAGTTTTCTAAAGGTGATATGGTAAGGACTTATATTCCTGGTTGTATGATATATTTTTGTTTTTTATATTCAACAGATGAACTTAGATCCAACACGCCGATGGGGAAAAATATTATAACATAACCAGCTCCCCAATTTTCCATCAAGCGTCCGATTCAACCTCTCAAATCCTCCGTTGGTTGATTGCCAACAAGGCGACCCTCACACCATCCTACACTCATTTACTTCCTTGATGACTTCATCCAAATACTGATTGTGAAATGTAACATTGAAAATAAATTTCAATTCATTCTCATCATGAACAAACAAACAATAACTTACCTCTTCTGCAAACAAAATGGAATGATATAAGTTGGTGACATTACAAAATACTTGGCCATTATCAGCCTGGAGAATTGATGGTGGTCCAAAAAGGGTGAAAATGTAGATCAATATTCCAGCCACAGCCCCATCTCTCTTGGATACCATGGCAGTTGAGTAGGACATTTTTGTACCATGGTTCAATTAATTGAGGATGAACTTTAAGTTCCCATCAGGTATGCGTTGAAAATCGACCATATCAATTTTTTCTCTGGTTCCAAATTCATGGGTAAGGATTGGTTAATGCCCAGCCACGTACTTCCTCTTCTCCACTCTCTCAATAAACCTGGGACAGGTTTCTGTGGAGAGGTTGCAAGCAGCACATGGCACACTGCAAAACTTACCACAAAACAGTGATACAGAGTTAACCCTTTCAGGTGATCTGGCAAATGAACCTCCTTTAAGCCATCAAACAACGAGGGAAATGAGCGATGGCATGACAAATTTTGAAATTGCAGAGTTTTGTGACAGACTCATGAATGAGGACAGGCTGCTGTATGTGGCAACAAGATTCTGCTGAAGTTTTAAGTGATTGAACTTTGAACATGTAGGGCCTATAACCTGTCTGAAAAAACATTATCCAGTTATATATGGTTAATTACCCAGTTTTAACTGGGTAATTTAGCACAAATGGTGACTGATAATTTATTACTGCCCCCCCCCACAGTTACAAATTGTTACTAACAGATGAGACACTCTAGCAGCACATTTTAAGCTGATTTTTGAGTATCCTCTTTGAACTCGTTTTGCTGAAGTGAATCCAGCGACATAATTTTTATTCTGCGGGGTGGAGCTACAACATTGGAGTGGTTCTAACCAGAATTTCGCCCGACGCAACACATGGTCAAAAATGACTAAATTGATAATCGCTGGAATGACCTAGAATATTCTGTCGCTGGCTCCATTGCTCTCCTAATCGCTGAAAAAGTGTTGTTAGACACATACTCCTGACTCTTCAATATTAAGAGCAACACATGACTCCATAATCAAATTTATTGACGACATGCAACAAAAAGGTGGACAAGCAATTGAATAGGTGAGTGCTCACTGGGTGTATCTGCTGCTGTAAGAAGAGAAGTAATGTCTCACTAACATTGTGGATCAATTCAGTCGAAACTATTTCATAGCTAAAACAATATTTTTAATATGCTTCTTATTGGGTCCAATGTTAAAATGAAAGAAACAGAATTATTTTAAAATGTAATTGTTCTGCATGAGTCAAGATGATTGGTGTTCAAGACAAGATTGCATGCAAGAGCCCGTTCAGTGTTCATCACCTTTCTCTCTCTCTCTCTAACACACACATATTTCTTTGCATTCTTATTAAATGAAATGATGCATCTTCCAGTCTTGGGATCAAGTACATGTTAAATTTGTCCAAACTCAAGCCAAAATTTTCCAATATACTGTTTCACACATCCTTCAATTTTGCCATAGCTTCAGTTTTGAGCTACTCCATCTGCCTGTCCTCCAACTTTTGCAATCATGCACCATTTTTCTGGCATTGACATTGGAGGGTCCAATTCACAGCACATTTGGCATCCCTGAGAGCCTTCTGGTATTTTTGATCTCTTCATTTGCTGTACAACAACCCATGTATACCTAGACATTAAGAGGATATAATAAAGGGGGGACATTACAGCCAAGACAATGTTAGATCTCCTGACCTCTCAAAAAACATGAAATTTCAAAGAACTTACCCATTGATCATATGGTTGTCTCAATAGTAATTGAGATTCTTCAATGGTATCAATTGGTAGATTGAGTTGTGGAGTTCTGTGCACTCCAAGCTGATGATAGCTTTTGGACCAGGCATTTTTTCAGTGTAACCTGTGTCCAAATTGGTGGCTGTAGACCTTGTGTCATCATTAGTAGGGCTGCTGATTGTGTGCATAGCTGAATCCATGGCAGAAGAAGGATTGGAATTAGTAATAGATGGGTTTGACATGCTGATTGATTCTTTTTGTTCAGCATGTGTTTTGGAACAGATGACACTCTCATTTTTTTACAGGATATTTCTATCCAAGTTTCTGCTTAGGCCAATCCTTATGGTAGAGGTAATTGGAGCTTGTAGATCTTAGCTCGTCT
>JALLAW010000478.1:0-13004 GCA_036939535.1 Cyclotella kingstonii | reverse complement strand
TCTATTGGTCAAAACTAAATGTGTTAATTGATACACTTGTACCCATCAAAATAAGATATATTATTTTAATCAAACATTTTACCAACTTTTTCTGCAGAAGGAAAAACTAGAAGTAAAAACATCTAATTATAGTTTTTTAGTACTAGTCTACTTACATCATTCAATACCAAGCATACATGAGAATAACAGAGAGCATCCATCTAGATCATGGTCTACTTCTGCTGAACTGGAATTGCTGATTCTAAGACTAATTCATCGTCCACAATATTATCATTCAAAGATTATCAATCAGATTAATTTAATCAAACATCTTCCTCAAATGAAATTTGCAAATTAGGATCAAATGAAGATACCCCAACCAAAAGAAGAATGGCATCAAACAACACTGCCACTGTTGGACTACTATGACAGAACTTCCCCTCTGCTTGCTGAAAAAAATAACCTGACTGGGATTTAGAGACCAGGAGAATATAATCAAACAACTATGCTCAAGGATGTCAAGATGACTCTAGTAAGAAATAAATCCTCATTCTACCTATTGCTAGAGTATGTGACTCTGCCTGCTCTGGACATTGATGCAGTTGCAGAATCCATCAAGAAAACAGTCAGCATACCTATGTTAAAAGGGCCCAAAAAAGGGAGGCATTGCAAAAAATCTGCTTGAAAAATTCTCAAGTTCCAGATACCCCTCTTCAAGAGGCAAATAAAACTATCCTTTTCAAACGCAGCATACATTGGTGGACCATGATAAGCTAAACACTTGTGTAATGGAGTTCAGCATCAGACTGGAGAAAGGGGGGAAGTTCAGGACAGATTAAACTCCAAGTTAGCATGGACAGTTCTATCCACAGGTGGAAGCACAGCATGGACGTTTTTTTCTCTGATAATATGGAGAACCCCACAATGACCAACAGGACGGAATTCCCTGAGATAGATCTTAAGCATTTGGTCTACTTTGACTTTGCAATAAACAACCCCTTCGATGACATCAAACAACCATGTAAATGGCTCAGGGGCAGCTGCATCATAGCATCCACTATACCAGTCACTGAATAGTTCATCTCCTCACTACGCAGAGATCTCTGAAAAAAAATATTAAACTTTCAATCAAACCATGGAAAGCACTCAGGACTGTTCAAAATCATATGTTTCTCATAATACCTAATTACATTGATCCACACACGTTATATTTCGAGACCAAGGCCCAACTGGAGCGGTTAGAGGACAAGCTAAATGTGGCCAACAGGAATTACTCATTTGACACTGCGCAATTGAACTTTGCTAGGGGTGTTCACTTGCACTGTCTAAGCATTGCCATATCATACAGCACCGCTCTACAGGGCAGAGTACATTAAACTTGTGGATGGACATGTTGCTCTCCAGATCTGCGAGGCAATCAAGGGTCTTAGAGTTCCAGGTGTGACTGATACTGTCTGTCTCCTCCCAAAACCCAACAATCCAAAAAGAAAGGATCACTCCATGCTCTTGGTCAAGAAAATTATCAGACAAATGAAAATAGAGGGATTAAGATTCTGGCTGTGCCTAACAAACGATGAGACAGGAGGCTTTATGGGAAGCTATTCCAAGGGATGCAAAGGAGCAGAGAGGTACATCTCCAGATTTCAACTCTGCTCTGGCCCCAACATGTACTTGTAGATCATAAACCATGGCTGCTACTCATACAATGTGGTTGACTTGATAGCTCTTCCTCATTGTGATGGCTAAACACAGCAATCGAGGCTATGTTTACTTCAGTGCTTAAGAGGAGAATTTATTAGGATCGAAATCTGTGAGTAGATATTTCAACATGTCTCTCTCCAACACAAAGCCACTCACCCCCCACTTTCTCTCTACGAAAATCCACCTCTTTTGGGTGCAGCGGATTACCTAGGTATAGGATAGACAGGGAAAAGCATGCCCTCCAATACAGAGCACAGTCGGTCGGATCTGCTGGAGAGATGGACACCGGATTGAGTGATAGTAGTGGATCTTTTGGAACTGACGACGGCAGCGCACTCTCTAACCTTCACACTAACAGACGCTTCTTGAATGAGGGTCAAAGCAAAAAGTCGACGGGCAATAGTGAATCTTTTTACATGGAAGGAAGGGGTCTTGACAAGAATGAATCTGTTATCATGGACAATATGGTTTGGAGGAAAACATATCAATGATGGACAATGACAACATTGAAGGAAGAAATTCTGCAGAAGCAGGCGCGATTCTGATCTTTCCATAGTACACCTTTGTCAAGAAGTTCAACTACGAGGACCAACAGAGCGGGCTGAGAGAGTTATTGCTGAAAAAATAATGGGATTAGGGAACGCATGATAGTACATTTTCAAGCCATCGTCACCAAATCTTCTTGATCGACAAGGGTCATGGAGAGAAGGTCTACTTCCTCTACTATTGCTCCAAGACCTAAGAGAGGAGGGTGGGATCAAAATTGAAAGGGCATTATGGATGCAAACACACAGGAAACCATTGCCGATTTAGGCAAGTCAGTAAGACCCACTACAGAGACGACGGCAGTAGATCAGTATGATCACACTGCTACTTTAGGTCCTCGGTAAAAGGGCGTAGCTGATGGGGAGTCATCCTCACTGGCAGTCTGTTATGGATATTCTTGGAAATAACAGATGGTGTTTGGGGCAGGAAAGCTGGGGACACCACGGAAATGTGGACAACAAGCGGCAAGAGCAATATTTGAAGTGTAAAAATCTCACTGCATTTCACATCATTCAACCCAGAGGACACGAAACGAGACCTCAACCAGGTGGAAGACAAAGCAACAACTCAGACCAACAAGCCTTGGGGTCATTACCTCACAACAGGGACTCAGGAGTCTTTCGGTTCATGATGTTCTAACTAGGAGGGTGATCGACTGAATTGACAAGAAGAAATAAAAGAACATTGGTGCAACAGTTACTATCTTACTACAATGATAATCTTAAGGCTCTACTAGAAATTAATGCCAACTGGAAAGTAGGCAAAAACTCCCTTGTGAGGTGGTTTAATCGATAGGACCTCAAGGCTGCCTTCGCATTCAACAGCGATGCATCATAATATATTTCATTACATCAGCCAGGCAGAACAGGTTTAATATACAAAGGTGACTGGGCCAGTACACTAAAGGATGGGAGGTAGATTTCTGACAACTAGGTCAGCGGGTGTCATGGAAAATTGCTATTAACCAAAACAAGATCGCCAGGGTTGTAGTGACATATTGGAATGATCTAAGCAAACCGCATTGGTTTAAATTGATATACCAACAACACATGCGGTACATAGACAGAAACCAATTACGGCCATACCCAACTTCATGTGATACAGCAGGAACTGTTTGATATTGATATTATAGGACAATGCGCCCACTGGTCACAACAATAGGATAACTACTACTGATGATGGATTACATTGAGAACATTATGAGTGATGGATTCCAACAGAAATTAGAAGACTCCATCCCCGACATTGAATAATTTTCTCATTGGAGCTATTGCGAGGTGCATCTAGCAACTCACATCAATGAGTCTTATCTGATTGACGGCTGCTTCAAGTTAAAGGTTCTGGACATTTCTCATCTGACAATTCTACCTTTTTCAGAGTCTCCAGGGGGTGACCGAACCTTTGTCTTTGAGGTCCATTCTTCATCTTTGATGGGACAGGAGATGTACAAGATTTGTCAACCAGTGGGAAGAAGGGTAGTGAAGTCAAACAAAACCGCAATCAAGAAGTATAACAATGAGGCGGAGCGAAAATTTGGCATCCACAAAATCTTCGGCAGGCTAATAACTCTGGAGGATGAATGTCATTTACCTGAAAAACGAGATGAGATTGCAGCAAAACTCCAAAACCTCCACCATCAGATGACTGAGATTAAACTACACGCTGAGAAGGAGTGCAGGAAAATATTAACCCCAAACCTGCTGTGTAGCCCAGAGATCAAACATAGGTATGACAGACAACATGCACTTCTACAATTACGCCACATACGAGTAGGCAAAAGAACAAATAGAGATAATGCAATTAAGTTTTCACCTCGGGTGGGAATCTTATACCCACTATTACATTCACGGAAATGAAAGCAGAGTTAGAAAAAGAAAAGGGTAGGCAGATTCAGGTGGGCCTCATAGGGGAAAGTTAACGGCTTTGGCAAGAGCACCTCCAATAACGCCTAATGGAAGCAAGGGATCTCGGCAACAAGGACCGCGAGAAGGAGATCAAGGTAATCATGAACAAGGAGACAATTCGAGGGGCATGGAAATCCATAAAAGCAGCGACTAAAGGTCTAAATTCCTCTGGCGTTACTAAGATAACCAAGAGCGTCAATGGAACATAGATCATTCTCAGATCCAAAGAGGAGATAGAAAGTGCGATATGCGAGGAAGTTGACGATAGATTTACTCTCACTCATGAAGCTCCTATCATGAAGACCTGATTGAAGGAGTGCCTCTTATATCTATAGGATGAATCTCTGGCCTACACATAACGGGCACATGCACCTTCCGGATGGCATGGATGCCGCAACAAAATCTAGTTCTACAAGAAATCGGCGGGATAGGGTCCCTCGTAACCTCCTCTCACACATTGGACTTTAGAATTCTACAGGAGGACATCAAAACCTTTGCGTCGAAAGCTAGAGAACAAACCTCATCGTCCTGCTCCAGGGTTCACTTTATCTATGACAAAGTGGGAATCGAAAGCGAGATCATTTTGAACTGGAAGACATCAGAACTTAATTTGGTGGCAACAACAGGTATCCCACCGTCTAGCTGGAAAGTAGGGTTACAAGTCATGCTAGAGAAAATTACAAGCGTTGCTTTGGCAATGAGATAGGGGCCATCCAACTCTTTGAGGCGGATTTTAACTTCTTCAGTCAATTTTTATGGTAGAATGCACTTCGAATACTCAAGTTACGGGGCTTCATACCAGAGAAGCTCTATAGCTAAAGGGATTGACCTTGGAAGATGCTTGCTGGGACAATGTCCGTACCGTCGACCTCTCCTTTCAACTCCGCCAACCAATTGCGATAGTCTCCGTTGATGCGGTGAATTGCTATGATCGAGTAAGCCACTATATTCTGTCTGTGTTTTAGCTCTCACTCCTCCAGAAGAACAAACCGGCGATCTGCGCGGCCTTACAATGCTTGCAACAGATAAATTTTATCAGGGGACAGGATATGGGGACATGACGGTACGTTTGGAAGTCAAAGATAAGTGTTTCATGGGCCTCGGCCAAGGGAGTCGGGTAGCACCAGTCTCCTGGCTGCAGATTAGTGGAGTCATCGACAATATTTTTCGCGCCAACAACGGAGGAGCAAGGGTTCCGATGCCGCTTGACGCTTCCAAAGACATCCGCAGCTTAGGGGTAAAATTCGTCGACGACACAGACTGTCTAGTTTGGGAAGAGTGCGCGGGCACACTATTATCCCTCCTTCCAAAAAACGAAGCGACACATGCTTTAACAATAATACACTCAGGTAAGTAGGATGAGCTTTGAAAGCAGGAAAGTGCTTCTGATACAGCATCGATTACAGATGCAAAGAGGGCCAATGGAAACACCAGGAGACTGTGACTTCTTCCTTAACAGTGACTGAAGTTGAAGAAACGGTAACGGTATTCCCAGAATCGAGCTGAACCATAGTTTGAGAACTTTGGGGGTAGTTGATGCTCCTGACAACGGTTGCCTAGCCTATCTGAGGTTCCTGAAAGACAATGCCAGCTTATGGCTATCCCTAATTCAAAGAGCAGGGCTTCCGTCACATATAACATGAACCGCTTATAAATTCGAGCTCTGGCCGGGTCTGAAATACGGTATCGGATTCTTCAATGATTCACTCCAAGTAGGAAGAGAGGTGCTACGATCGATGGACTACCGTCTACTTTTCCGTCTTAGGAATTGCCGCAACATTCCAACGGCTTTGCGCTGCCTACCCCCCGTCTTCAGCGGTTTCGGTGTGTTTGACTTTACGACGGAACAGTTTGTTGTCAGATTACATCTGCTTCTACAACACTACGGACGGGTTCACATAACTGGTATGTCAGAAACTAACGGTTTCAATACAATCACTTCAGATAAAATTAGGCTGCGTGGGTAATCCCCTTTTAATGTCGTTCGAAAAATGGGGCCCTTTGGCATCACCCTCATGGGTACAGCATCTATCGGAATCTCTACAACAAACAGGAGTAACGCTGCAGCCACTATATGACAATTTTCTCCCATTACGGAAGAACGATAACTCTTAATGCAATGCTATGACACCGCATGTGCCACCATAGAAGAACTAAGATGCCTTAGGTTATGCAGACTTTTCAAACGAACTCTGTTCATCTCTGACATAACCTCTGCGGATGGGTCATTATTGGACCGTGCTGCACTAGACTTCTTTGTAATACCTCCGTCTAACCTCCGGGTTCCAAAAGATCACCGGACATTACGGGACTGGACACTTTAGGCGATATTCCTCAATAAATTCACAGCCTCCGGATACAAGATTTCACCTCGACTCGGAACATGACTTCATCGATCCCATATGGAGTGGAAACGGCTCTTTGATCAGGCGTCAGACATACTATAGCACCACGGGTCAGAGCGGACACAGTACAGGCAAGTAAATCTATATCGGACAAAGACCTCATTACCATTAAGCCTGAACAAGCAGCACGACTTCTTCTAAAAGAGATGTTGCGTGTGGTGACACTGGTGGCTCAACAATACTTCAATCGTGGGACAAAAATGGACCGACACAAGAAAATATACCAACAACCTTGTATGAACTACTCTCCAAGAAAGAAGGAACGTGGGGGTGGGAAATAGATAAGCTATCGCTATCCAACCCAACCACTTTAATCTTTTTCAAAACGGGTTGCTATGCCGGTCATTGTTATGCGTCTCTGACGGATCTTAGATGGGAGGTGCTCTTCTGATGTCATGAGGGGTAGGGTGGATAATTTGCTGTCAAAGAAGAAATCAATACATTCAAGGATTCTTTCGTGAACAATCCTAAGTGCAACCTCGTATCGAGTGGAGCTCCTCACACTGTTGGGCATACATGCGATGTTATCGGCGACGGCGGAAATACTACCATCTTTGAACTGGGCTGCGGAGATATTCTGCGACAACAAAAGTGCTCTAAATCTAGTAGCTACACAGCGTCACTCCAACCACAAAATGCACCGGAATTCTACGTTGCATCAGTGGAGCCAAGCGAGCAATGAGAGGAATGGTGTAATACAACCATGGATCAGGGCATATGGATAGACTTTTACAGTGGGAATCTATGCCCAAAGCAGAAATGCTAAATTGCATCTGTGATTAGAGCGCCCGTGGCGCACTCGACCACCTCGAACCAATTCCGTTCTCTGGGTCACTTTCATTTGAGACAGCCATGGTGCTAGTCAATTCAATTAAGTGCTGCGACTCAACACAGAAGTAGATTCAGCTATGCTCCAGCAGATCATCAGCCAAGAGATTCTACACACATCACTCAAATCATGAGTGGCCATCTTCGAAATTTGATGCGATCGACTGGAACTGTCTTCACTCAGCCCTTTCAGTATGCTCCCGGTCATTCAACGTATGGCTGGCTAAGCAACAAGCAGGGTTTTGTGGGACAGGCGTTCAGCTAAATAGATTTAACTCAGGAGCTATCACTCCGATGAGCCCGACATGCGGGAGACAAGAAACAGCTTCTCACTTATGTCTATGCCGAAACCCCAATCGAACTGGTCAAAGGCTTGAGCAAAGGATAACCGACCCGGTGCTATGGTATTGGATCCCGAAATTTTTACCCTTGAGAGGTACTAGGTCGTTGAACTCTCTCGGCTCATTCTCGGCGGAGTTGTCAAAACTTGCTTAGGCACAAGACGAGATCGGGTGGAGAAACTTTACAGAAGGCCGCATATCTCTTCAATTTATTGAGATCCAGACCAGGTACTTACGAGAAATAACTCTCATACGCCTCAGCAATGGACCACACCATTCATCACAAGACTAATAAAAATCGCTCATTCACAGTGGCTCCTTCGCAACATGATTGTCCAAGACATCTCTCGGTTATCAGAAGGTCCAAGAGCTGAGGCAAGTAGAAGATAACATCGCAGCACTAGCGGACACGCACCCATCGGACCTCCCACTCCACGTCCAGTCCTTTTCGAAAAAGACTTCAACCAAGCAGATGATACATCTCTGGAGCAAAAACACACGGGCTTACCATCATGAGAGCGGCACTCACCACGGGTTTGTCAAGTGAACCATCTTCATCAGCCGTAAGGGGCCTAGATAAAGTACGATGAGCTACTAAGACTAGACGCAGTCAGCCGATTGATTCGGTTAGAGAGGGGGATATACATCTCGAATAAAGGGAAGAACTCCGGAGTGCTACCATTCTTAAAGCGCCCATCATACTAACAAAACGCCATCGCTTGCAATAGTCTTTCCGAACAAGTAGCAAGCAGTCATTAGTCATGGGTATGATTGTACTGGGCTATATCTCCTAAATGGGGGAACTCTGGACGAGCGGATACGTCTGCGGCAATCCGAAGCGTTATTGCCCTTCCGCCTGTGCAAATAACCCCCGCAAGTGCATTCCGTGGTACTTCACCTCCGACTTGGACCTACAAGTAATCGTCTAGGCGGATACAACTCCGCCACCACACTTCACAGAGTTCTGCAGCTATCGGACATCACCAACGGAAGCCGCAGGAACCCTGCCTAGCATTGTTACCTTCCCGCTTAATCAAAGAATCTCGCAAGGGCATTCCACGGTACTTCAGAAACGCTGCCACCTCCGGACGAGACTCTGCGCCGACCCGAAATCTCTTACGTAAGCGCAAGTCTGGCCAACATCATTGTTTTCTACCTGGTCAAGGACTCCGCTAGCGCATTCCTCAGTATCCAACCTCCGACACGAATCTCCGCAAGTAATCATATGGGGACTGATTCAGACTCCGACACCACAATTGAATGTCTAGTTAGGCACCTCTCTTGAAAATTTAGGGTTGGACGGTCTCCTGATAGCCCAGAAAATTTCCAGAGAGCACACAAGCGATCATTGAGGTACTATATTAGGATGGCACATGGGAATTAGTAGACGACACGGTCAACGAACACCACGCCCTGCCAGACTCTAAAACAATCGACCAAATGAACGCCGCCATTCGATCACCGCTGAAACCTTCTGCTCACCTCACTACACCAGCCAAACACCATGACATCTGAATTCACTCCGTCCGATAGTTACAACCCAGTGTTTGCAGCGAACAACTCGAAGCCCCTGAAAGATCCGAACATCTTCGTCAGGACAATCGTGAAGATCCTCACCTGCGGTTTCTGTCAACGCACGGTTCGCAACCCCATGAGGTCAAGGATTCGCCACCATTTAGCATGCATGGACTGTTTAGCAAACTTCGACGAGGAGATTAAAATAGCAAATATGGCAAGAAAATGTCCTAAATGCAACAGTTCCTTCCCGAAATGCTCGATCAAGAGCGCTGCAGTAATGCCCGCTATATTCGCCTCCTCAATGCTGAAACACTTTATCACCTCAGCATCATGGGACGTCCTTCGCACGGTCTTCGGAGAGTCTCGGGAGTCGTCTGTTCTTCTATTCGGTAGGCAACCCCCAATTGATCCGCTCCCGGATTAATCAAACGATCCTTCATCCCGGACAGAGAGATCGACGATGCCCACGACATCAAAGGAGTAATCGAAACCTGCTGAATTGTTCTTCAAGACGTGTCAGCGGCACCCGCAGCTCCAACGAATCCAGTAGATTCGGCACCACCTCTATGCCTTTCCAAAAGAGCAGCTGCACTCATGGATCCTCACTCACCCAAACAGAACAAACCCTCTCGACCGCACGAATGTAGAAACAACACATAGGGTGAGCACACCGATAAAACGAACGAGAAAATTGAGGAGACCATGACAACTAAGCCACCGCTGGGCCGCTACCAGACGAAGAACCGCAGAAGAAAACATTAAAGAAACCTACCACCACTCTAGAAATCACCCAAAAACATTCACCTCCTACCACACCTATACAACCACCAGTAAAGTATTAAGGTCTTAGAAATTGAAACAGATGATTGCGGAACAACCCCTGGAAATACTTCTAGAAGATGATCGCACATCGTCTCCATCCTTGTCAACAGTGGAGCAGCCGAATCCCTTTGACGCTAAGGTGGATGATCCAGAGGGGATGGACGCTTGTATGGAACTTGACGATCATAGAGAGTACTGGGGTAATGAGGAAGTCCTTTTGATGGTAAGCGATATGACGTGATATCCTTAAAAGGACACACAGTGACGGACAATAATGTATGGGCTTGTGTGTCATTGTCAGGAACACTTTTCCGACAGGTCTTGGAGAGGAACCCTCCGCATCAATTGTCGGACGGTGGATTAAATTCATGTCGATAAAACACTCGTCTCCCGCGTACGATCTCTTCGTAAAAGTACCCGAGTCTGGTCTGTCATATGACAGGTTCAACGCAATGCTCTTCTACGAAAGCTGCCCGGAAGAACTCATATACCCTTTCTCGGTCCACCTAACGGCTCTCTTCTACCGTGTGGAAATCAAAGTGATCTCAGAAAGGAGTAGGGCAGCCCTCTACATCACCCCAGTTAACATTAAAGACACCGAAGACGGCTCAGGTGAATAGATTCTTCTCTACTGCTCTACTGATGAGGACTTTTGTCTTCTCCGAACCTCAGCAAGAACTGACTGTCACATCATCAACTAAGACAGACTCAGCCGCTTCCTCAACACCGTATTTATCAACAGTGGACGCTCACAACCTAGGCATCATACAGTGTGATTGGGGTTACTTCGTTCCTAGCGGGACACCGAATCAAGACCAAGACTTCTTCACAGCGCTTGCTGCAGGGATGGAAACCGGCACACCCGCAACCAGAGGAACCGACCTAAGATAGTGGGGCACAAATAACTACTGGACAGATCCGACCCTTTCGGGTAAAGATGTCACGGGATACAACCACTCTCCAAACTAAGACATAGCTCGCCTTATCACCTAAATAGAGAGTAGCGACCTGCCACCATCTCTGGCGATACAACAGTGGACGGTCCTCCTACTAGATCAGCATATATTTATACTAAACAGGTCACCAAAACCGTTGACTGCCCGCATAGCTTCTTACAACAGAGCGAAGACACCTTCGTACCCTTAAAGAAACTATCGAGGAAAGATATGTTTGATTTCCCGTCGGAGATTAGGAAGAAACAAGCGGAAGAAATGAAACAGCAACCCTCCGAGGCGTACATAATCGATGGCAACTGTTACACCTATCACTCTAAGACAGGCGGCACCTTCGAACGCATCTATCAATCTGTGAATGTGTACCTCCGTGGGTCTTCGCCCAGCATGGACTAAATCATTCCTTCGGCGCTCCGCAACGCCCTCTGCTTAGAAGAATGAGCTTCTTTCCCAGACTACGATTCTACGATGCACGGGAACACTTTTAACCGGTGCCAAGGGATGACGACAGTCTTCACCAGAGGATTTGAGGTAGTATTTTTCTACACTGACCAAGATCATAATTGTTTCCTTTCAAAACTGACTCAAGCCCACTGGAAATTGTGAGCTTAGGTCACCTAACCCCCCTAAATACTTTGCAAAGAGTGAGGGATCTACTCGCATGCCTACCGCACAAAGACTGATCCCACCTACTGGTGGCGACCATAGCATGAATTCCCTCTCGGATCTCACAGAGCCATTGCACGCAGGACACATACTCTCCGTGATCCAACTGGAAATTAGAGCTCTTGCCTCGCTATTCCATCTCCTACGACAACGGCACCCCAAGCTACAACTAATTCGGCGCCATCCTATCGGAAGTCTTCGCCGGTAGCCAATATGTGGGACACAGCTATCATCTATATTCTGACTACCAGGACATAGTCTACTTCAAACCCTTCGAAAGTAGACCGATCTATGTGAAGGATAGCACCATGGTGGTGGTAGAAAGTACTTATTTAATTTATGAGCAATGTTGCTCAGCTACGCTACTATTATGTTGTGGCTGTGCTCTGTGCTCTGGGAGAGCCCTGTGGTCTGTCCAGCCACAACCTAGCAACAGTGCTTGGAATGGATGACTAGGAGAGCCATATGGTCTGTCCAGTCACCACCTAGCAACACACCCTTGCAGACACAGCGAACAGCGAGGGAAAAGTGCATGAAAATATAAAACGGAAATTGAAACCCAAATTTTGTGCATTATCCAGCGTGAGTCGAGCGGTGTGCCAAGTGGTACGCGGGCGGATGGTGTTTGGTGTGATAGTCGGCCAGATTGGAGGAACCTTTGTCCCAGTATATCTGGAACTTGCCATGTGCTTTCCGACATCGGAGCCAGTGGAGGCGCATCCATAACATTTTTATTCGTCGTTGAATGGTGCTGTCGTTGACGAATCCTGTAGCCGTAGAGTTGTCGGTTTGAATTGGTGACGTCGGTTGCGGCCAACCCAGGAGCGGAAAAATTTCACGGGCTGTGAGGTAGAGTGCGGCTAGTTCGGCCTCGGCTGTGGATGCCATGACATTTTTGATGATGGTGGCGAGTGTCAGGAACGGGCCGTTGATTCGTGGGACCGAGTCGTCTTTCTTGTGAAAGATGTGTGCTCCTGCTCGACTCCGAGATCCGGGCTCGATGAGGAAGCTAGCGTCGAAGTGCGCGGCTAGAAACATGGAGTCGGCTCGGTAAGTGATGCCATCGGCTGGGTACGTGGCAACGTAATCTAAGAGTTGGTGGACCGCTGCCTTGGTGCTCTCACTCGTTTTCGCTTGCTGGGAGCTGTTGGTGCTGAGTGTGACCAGGCGTTTATTGACGGCGGCCCGTGCGTAGTAGAGCAGGGATCCGATGATGGCTTGGATTCTTGTGACTCCGGGTTAGGGTGGCGCGTTCTGAGGTCGCTTTGGCCTAGGGTGATCAAACTTTTGGAGGAGGGCGTCGATGTATCCATTCATCGAGAGTCGGCATATGCGTTTAGT
>JALLAW010000477.1:0-13009 GCA_036939535.1 Cyclotella kingstonii | reverse complement strand
GATTACCTATGTCAGGTCACCTTACCCATAACGCAAAAACCTCTGGGTGATGGAACCTTCGCCAAGATATTTGCTCCTTATTATCTTACTTATTACGAGCGTTCTGTTTCCGTTCGCAATGAAATTGCACGATTTCTACACAAGACTACATTTGGTCCAACTCCCCAAGAAATAGATGCCTTAGAATTAGCCTACCAAGGAATGCGTTCGAGAGGTACAACCCACGATCAGGTCATGTCTCAGCTTCAGGCAGAATGGATATCCGCTCAAATGAACCCAGCTACTTTCTCATCTGGATCATTCTCCTCTCTTCGAGCTTACTGGCGGAAACGACTTAATGGGCGTACTTCAGAAGTATACCGAATTGGACAAGCTGGACCAGGACCACGTGAACGGAACTCACGATGGAGAAAGTTTGCATTCACGAATTTTGACCTTCAGAATTCCAAGTACTTGAGGTGGGGACTTGAAGGAGTAACTACTCAGAGTCAAAAGGTGAGATTGATGTCATTGTTCAGTGTCGCTACGACTGGTTGTAGTAACTTTTCAACAATTTCACACTATCCTTATCTCTGTTCCCCGCCGAACTCAAAAGCCACACACTATCTCAGTCGAAACAGTCAACCTTGGATCCTCCTCGTTATCCGCAGCAATACCAAGCATATCACCCACAAACTCCTTGACTCCCACACACATCAATAGTCCTGCCCCATCTGCTGAGAGAAGTGGTGCTCCTTCGATTTCCATGGTTCCAACAGGAAGTGATACGATAGGATATGGAGATTTTGAGAGTAATGAAGAGTTAGAGTTGGCGACGGTAAGTGCAATGTTTGAAAATCTATCAAAGTCATTAAGCACACAAGTAGCTAACATAGAGTATTCCCCCATTGAATCTCAATTTGCATCTAGGCAAAAGTCATGGCTGCTTGGCCTGGCACATGTCGAAGACAGATAATTACACTTCCCTCACGCATAGTCGACCCTACCGCTGATCCCAACCTTTCCGATGTCTACTCAGGTCGCCGCTCTATCAGTGTTACTGGCGGAAATTGTTTTGTCATGCGTTTGATCGGTGGCGGCTGTCCTCTTGATCGAATGCCGTATCAATTAATAGCAGGGGATACCGTGAGGATATCTCTCATGATCAAAACCTCCCAACCGGATCAAGTATTGCAGATCTATACGTCTCATTTTCATGAACGAAAAGTGAGTCGATGGGCCAAACCGATAGATGATTCTTACGTAGTCACTCGTGCGTCGATTCCAATGGCTAACAAGTGGACTCTGGTGAAAGCGATCCACACAATAGGTGACGACTGGACCTTTGATAATCAAACCTTAGTTCCCAAGTTTTGCAACCATTATCAACTAAGGTTCAACGTACCTGATCCCACTACAACCTTTTTTATGGATAATGTTAGGATAGAGAGAATCCAAAGTGTTAATGAAGAGAACATCAAAGTTGGTTTTTTACGGAATCCTCACTTCATGATGCAACACCAAAATTGGGATTTCAGTTCTTCTAGGTAAGAAATAGAATGAGGAATGGAATTACTACACTGACGAAAAAATCGATCTGGGCTTACTCACGTTAATGCACTCTCTACTCTCTAAATAATGATGTTACGATAATTTGGATACAGTGGAACTACAATGTATGATTCTGATATTGGCCAAAGTGTAATGGTACTAAAACGTGGGGAAGTGATGCGTCAAAGTATTATGTCATCTGCCCTTCCTGGAGGAAAATATCTTTTAGGTTTCTGGGCTCGTCTTGTCAATTCAAGCAAACCTGTAACTATTAAGATTATCGTTCGAATGAAGTTCACCAATAATGATCGCATGTATGGACCGGTGAGTTTTGGTGCTTCCATATTATTATGCTGGACTGACCTGTAAGATTTATCTTTTTCCCAATTCTTCTCCGTTTATCCGTTAGTGCAAAAATCCCGTCTGTAACTTATATAGACGCCCCTTAGTCCACACTATCAAAGCTAAAGACGACGTGTGGCGTCATATCTCTCTGGAAGAATTCGACATGTTTGGAAACTACACCGAATGGAATGGCGTCGTTAACGAAATTTTCTTTGAACTTTTTACAAATTCCGGTATGCCCAATACCGCATCGCTCCGTGTCGGTAACTTCCACGACTTGAGAGAAACTTCCTCTCCACCTTCTCTCAGTCTCGTTCCCTCAGTGTCACCTACGTCGTTGATGATGGATGAGATTGGGTATGTTGTTCGTTTTGCTGGACACGTCCGAACCGTACTGAAGCACCCATTTCAAGTTGACGATACCGGGGTGGTTTTACCCATGGATGGAAGCGTTGAGTATGAGTTGTGTGAAGTGGAAGAAGTACGGGGTAGTCAAAAAGGATTTGGAATCATTGTCGATGATCAATGTAAGCGAATACGAGGCGGGAATCCGACGGTAAGTGTCGATACTTTTTAAACGTGAAAGATTCCACATTGTTGTCTCCATTACAGTGTCTTTTCTCGTCCTTCGTGTTATCTTCGGTCTAACCCTTCCTTTTACCATTCAGATCGACCTAGACCCTCGCTTCGTCAACCATACAGACTTATACATCCTCGACCTCTCTAATGTCACTAATATCCTAATCATTAACTCTAATATAACTAATGGAGATGATCTGTTACTCGAGTCTGATATCCAAGAAGACGCTTGTGTTTCTTTTCCTTCACCATACGACAATGACTATCGTGGAGCCAATGAAGTAAATCCCGATGTTGTCCCAAGTCGATTTGACCCCGACGAAAGCGTCTTTGCAGTATTGCCTGATAACTCTTATGCCATATACGACCCTCGCTTGATCCTCCATGGAAACACCCTGGAAAACCCCATGATAGATGGTGGTGGTAACATCGTTATGAGATCTACCTTGAGAAGCAAGAATCGCTTCAAAGCAATGAAACGTAAGGATGGGAACGACTACTATGTGCACAACGATGAAAATATTGTTCTTTGCTCTAATGAGCAGCCAAACTTTTTGAACCAAGGTAAGCTGCCACAATTTCTAGCCTTTTTTCTTCACTCATGATGACCCCTTTTTTACTCTTTTGTTCCGCTTTAGAACATTGTATACTTAGTTACGAGCCAACTGCTTGTGCCGTTGAAAGGCCCTCTTACGTGAATGAGATGCAGAGGCATTCTTTTATCAATGTTCAACTTACTATTAAGTTTGACAACAGGACTTTGGCAGCGCTTCATAATGCTTCCCTCGCTAGTAATGCCACAGCCAATGTAATAGCGGGCAACACGAATGCGATGCAAGGCCGTTTCATATACGCAGTCTCAAACCTTCGGTATGATGACTCCAACTCTGATGGATTGTCTATTACACTTCCTTGTATGAGAAATAATCCAAAGTCACGATGGATTCCAAGGCCTGATCTCGATTCGTCAAAATGTACCAGTAGTCTCCAAGCGTCGACTAAAATTATCCTTGCTCAAGCAATCCAATCGAGTAATGACCAAAATACTTACTTAAGAGATATAGTTCTTTGGAATGATAATTTCGCTGATGGTTGCGCATCTGATGATACATTGGCCTTCGGGATGTTAGTCATGACCGACAATGAGGGGTGCTGGGAGAATGTGCATCCTAATCACATGTAAGATTTTTGAGTAATTCGTTTTCCTCTTAGATCAAGATACTTATTTCGTGTCTTGTGTCTTGCTTTAGGAATGTATATGATTTCACAAATTACGTACAGCCACATCCAGATTCGAACTCTTCTCATTCATCTATCACTGGCTTCGTGGATAGTGGTATTCTCGAGTATCCTGACATGCATCCTATGTCCTTCTTTGAAACACTCAAAACAATCCCATTACTACTCTTACCCATATCTCGATATGGAGATATCATGATTGTTGATGATTTTGCTAAAATAACAGGGTATAATATTGAACCAACAATTCTGATGGCCATTTCAGAACTCGGAGAGATTAAGCTCAACAATGAAATAGACAGAAATCGTGGTGGGGGAGTGTGAGTCCATCACCTAGTTCATCTCTGACGATTTTATCTCCCGGTTGACTTAAATTATCTTCTCAATTACCTTCTGCGTTTTAGTCTTGTATGCGGTTCTCCAAATGAAGTTGTTCCGGACCCTACACTTGACGATTACTTTGATGTCCTTCATGCTGATCTCGATTGTGTTGGCTGTCAGAAGTCATACGGCGATTATTTTACTCAGAAGCAGACTGTTTGGACTATTCATGCACTAGAAGCCGAAGACCAGTTTTGCAATAGAATGGCATGGGCTCTTTATGAATTGATCAATGTTGGTACCACAACAGCTCCCGATAATACAGAAAGGTATTTGTGAAGTTTTCTTGTGTCTATTGAATAATTTACACAATTGAAAACATATTAATTCATATTTTGTACTAAACCCTCCAATTTATCTTCTTTGATTCAAAGTAATCTCTACAGCTATGATATCTTCTTGCGTCATTGCTTTGGTAATTACTATGGTATGTATATTAAAATTATTTTCACAATTGAATATTTTTAGCATTATTTTCTTCATAAAATATGTATTTGACTACCAGATATCTTGAAGGAGATGTCTTATAACCCAAAGATGGGAGAACAATTCGGTTTTGTTATGTCCACTTCTACAAGATGGAGGTATGATGGAGGGGGAGTGATGGTGTAAGTACTCATAACTATTACATCATCTACTGTAATCTTCCTCACAAATCAATGAACGGTAGCCTCATGTTTTCTTATCGACATTTTTGCTATTAGGTATCCTGATGAGAACTATGGTAAGTTAAAGAAATCTGAATCAGAATATTCGTGGCTTAAGCCCATCCCAAATCATGTCGCACATCTATTCCTCAGCTCGTGAAATAATGCAGCTTTACACAATTGGTGAGCAATAAACTGTTAACGAAGCTCTTTTGCAGAAGTCAATGAATATAGCATTCACCGTCCCGTTTTTGACGCTACAGGTTTGCATGAGCTAAATGAGGATGGAACTGAAGTTCGTGATGAGTTTGATCGAGTTATACAGACTTACACCAACCGAGATATCTTGTCTAATGCTAGGATTTGGACAGGATTAGAATACACAGGTATACATACTTTTTGATTTCCAGACTATACATCGCTACCGTTGTTCAACACTATTTTTATTCTCAACATTCTTCAATTTAAAGCCCGACGTGGAAATGTCGAGGAGCTGTTCAGAGCAAACAAGTCGAGACAAGATCCAATGAGAATTGAGGTTGACAAGCATGATTTTTTTCCAAAGTTTACTCTGGGTGCTTGGATTGGTGACCGTTATCCACTCTGCACCGATCTCCCTCAGTATCATTTCCTAAAAGTTGGTGCACAGTACCGATTAAGAGGTGGTACCAGCCTGCCAAGTGCTCAAAGTATGCCTGACGCATGGGATGCAGATGAGAATATCAAACGGTTTATTTTATCCCCTTCATCAAACTGTATCAAAAGCTTTGTAATTCAGATTCCAATGGCGTCTGCCAGTTTAAGAATATTGTTGTTTTGAATGAAAATCTAGCATGTGAAGGAAAAGAATGTCGAATTGATACATTGTTGACAGTTCAAGTATCTGCAGGTGTTTTTTATGAGTATATTCGGCAGCCATGCGTCCACTTTACTTTCAATAAAGATGCTAAGAAGGTAGTCACTGGATTTTCCAATGCTCCCACTATAGGACTGCAATATGTGAGTCAGTTTGGAATTCTTATGCTTCTTCTATGCGCACAACTCTAAGCAATCTGTGTTCATAACTTCTCTACAGACCCATGCGATGTGTGCTGATCCCAAAACTACAGCTGCTGCTCGTTCTTGCTGTAAGATAGGTAGCGCTAAAACAGCCACGTACAATTATAAGTTTGAGTATCACGGAGAAAGAGTTACAGGGATAACCAATAATGATCTATGCGCGTCAAATGGCATGTCAGTTTGCGATCCTAAGAATGTCATAGCTAATAATTTCCCCATGGTAAGTATGATATTTCTTGTTCCAACTGGTGATGCTCTCTTTTAAATATTATTGACCTTTCATGTGTACTTAACGCGTCAAATATAGACGAAAATGCGATCAAAGTACAATGAGGTTTATCCCAGCCAAAATGTATTTTTCTGGACAAATGCACCATGTTCATACTACTTGAAAATTCGACCTGATGGTATGGCAGCTGTAATTCACAATGTCGTCAAAAACTCATGGGTAAAAAATGAGAAAATCATTCCATTTGTCAGTCAGGATACTGCTGTCACATACATCACCATCCCCTGGGAGAAACATCCTCTTAATGGAAACTACTTGTACCCTAAAATGAACAACACTTGTGATAATGGTGCATGCACGGTTTTAGCAGACAAGTCTTGCCTATGCCCTGTTACTGCTACAGAAAAGTTTGTGTACAGTACACTACCAACAAGGGAGCAAATATTGTCAACCCTCTTTGTTGGAAGTTTCAATCCTGTTATTTACTCAGACTCCTCTCGCCCATACAGCATTACAAATTCAAGTGCAGATGTCAAGGCATACACAACTGGTACAATCGGAAATACATCAACAATATTTGAGCTTAAAGATGAACTCGGAACAACCATTTATTTAAAAAATGTCATTGCTAATGTGACAATTGGGAATTCATACACAATGAGGAACCCTGTGTCCTTTATCAACCTTGCTAAAATTGATGAACTTGACGCAGAATGTAAGCAACCACGTATTTCCTCAATAAGTACTCTTCTCTTTAATATTCATGTTCAAGTTCTGTCTTTTCTTTGTCCTCCTATAGATGAGGTTGAAGCATTCTTGAAGTATCTAATGAAATATCCAAGTTCTGCTCCTTTTATAAGCAAAAAATTAATACAATATTTCGGGGTATCAAATCCATCTCCAGGATACACATCAAGAGTAACGAAAGCGTTCAAACAAGGTTCTTTCACTAACAATGGATTTACATTTGGCAATGGCATGTGAGTTTGATATCGACATAATTGTCTGCTTCAAACTTTAATAATCATCAGATTCTGCTTCTACTTTACAGTTATGGAAATCTAGCTGCAGTTGCTGCAGCAATTACCCTTGACCCAGAAGCGTTGAATATCGTAGTTGATGAAGACCCAATAAATGGCAACGTACGTGAACCTTTATTGAAAGTTATCAATATTTTGAGATCTCTCTCTTTTACACGTCAGAGTGGAGTGAAACTTCAGTGAGTAAAGTTCTATGAACTATGAGGTAATTTATTCCACATACGAGTTTTCATCTGTATTCTTGTTGCTTCCAACAAAACAGGATTGGTCTGCTCAAAGATGTTTCATGGAAGATTGGTCAAATGGTGTTTGAGCCTCCTGATCAGTTTTCATTCTTTTCTTCTGACTATGCACCTCCTGGAGTCTTTGCAGATGCTGAAATGGTTTCTCCAGAGTCTCAATTGCTGACCATGAGCTCAGTTGTTGGACTTACAAATGGCTTCTTTTCTCTTTTTAATTTTGGCCTCTCTAATGCTGATGGTGAGTGTGTGCGCTCCATGTTAATTCTTTCGTTCTTCATTTCTTTTTAATTCATTGTTTTCACTAATTGATATCCAGGTGGTTTTGGTCCTTTCATGTCAACTGAAAGGGAAATCTCAGATTATTCATCATCTGTTGGATTTGTGACTTATCAAGCTAACCAACTAGATGTGTCAAATAAGATTAATGCTCTTGATACCATCATTATGGGAGGCAGACTTAGCAAGGAAAATAAGCTAATTTTGCAAGATGCATTTAACTTTTTTAGTAAATCTTATGGTTTTCAAACAGCTGAAAGAGTATTGATGGGATTAATGGCCGCAGCACCTGAATTTCACACAAGTAATACCTGTGAGTAATACCTTCTGTTTAATTCTACCTCCTAGCCATACACTTGAGCACCACAACTCATTGCTTTCGGGATTTTCTAGTAAGGAAGACAGGCTCAAAACGCACAGTAACACCCCCTGCAAAGATGTCATCTGCACCATATAAGGCTATTATCTATCTTCATCTCTCTGGTGGATTGGATAGCTTCAATGTACTCACTCCTCACAATGCTTCAGGATGTTACTTATATGATGATTATCTCCAAGCTAGAGGTGGACCAAAGGGTGTTGGCTTGACCATCAATGATATACTTCCTATTAATGGGACATCTGCTGGAATTAGTGGATGTAATACATTTGGAGTCAGTAAACTGATGTCTGTTTATAAACAAATTTATGATGAAGGAAAGGGTATTTTCTTGGCAAACATGGGTGTGAGTGAGGTATTGCTGTTGATTACATTATTGACTGATCTTCATAAATTAACTTTTTTATCTCTCAACATTTTTACCATTTCTCTAGCACCTCCATAAACCTGTAACTAAGGATAATTGGATGACTGAGACAAGGACTGACTTATTCTCTCACCACACAATGAAAAGGGAAGCTCAATATGTTGATGCATTCAGAGAAGGAAGTGGTCCAGGTGTCCTTGGTCGCATGTGTGATATCCTTGAGCGTTATGGACATGCAGTGTCAGCAACTTCTATTAACAAAAAAGCAGTAATGATTGATGGCGATCCATTCACTGGAAGGTTTGCTGATGCTATGTCTACAGAGAGTTTGCCAAGAGTATTTGAGAGACAATTCCTCAATGGCCGAAAGGGCCAGGAGCTGCGTCTCTTTTTAGAGAATCTGAACTCTGAAACTATTGATAACTCTGGTGTCATGGCTGATATGTGGTCACAGCGCTTTATAGACATTTGGGATAAGACAGATAAATTGGTGAACACAATGCAAGGCTTGTCACTTAAAACTCCCTTCACTACTAAAGTAGATATAGATGCAATCAATAGTCAATTGAAGCTTGTGTCGCAGCTCATTGCTGCAAGGAATAAACGTGGCAATGGAATAAATCGTGATGTTTTCTATCTTGAAATGGGTGGGTTTGATACACATTCTGATATGGCAAAAGTATTGGATGACAGACTCCCCAGCCTTGGGAAAGCAATTTCTAACTTCTGGGCAGAGATAAAAGCTCAAGGCCTTGCTAGCAATGTTGTTTTTGTACAAGGTAGTGAGTTTGGTCGCACAATATCAGGAAATAGTAATGATGGCTCAGATCATGCTTGGGGCGGAAATTATTTCATGTTTGGAGGAGAAGTGAAAGGAGGTAAAATTCTTGGAGAGTACCCTAGAAGCTTTAGAGAAACAGATCCAACAAATATTGGTAGAGGGCGTCTGATTCCAACACATTCATGGGATGCTTTGTGGTATGGGATAACTCAGTGGTTTGGTGTTACTACCCAATCTGATATTAACTATATTCTGCCTAATAATCAAAACTTTGGATGTGATCTATTCACTGATACAGATCTTTTTTCCAGTGGAACTAATCAGCTCACAGGATGTGGAGGTCCTTCAATAGCTTCGTAAGTAGTACAATGTTTGGAATTTGATTTTCAAACAACTCTATAATTCTACTTGAATTTTATGTTACAGAAAAGTAAATGTTGATGTGAAAGAGCCTAGATTCATGACTGGTGCAGAGCAAAAAGTTTTGTGTAAAATTGCAGTTGCCTCTGCTGCAAGTTCATTAAACATCAGAGAGGAGGATACTCGTTGTTTCATTGAAACTCAAGTGATTAGTCCAACAGCTGATGGTGCATATACAATTGGAGGCTTAGCCAAACTTAATTTTGATGCTGAAATACCATCAGCTGTTGCTAATACTAAAATGGTTGATGCTATAACTAAAAATTCTGCAAGAAAAGCTGCTCAATTTGCAGTGAAAAACTCTGTCCCACGCACTGAAGCCCCATCTATCTCACCTTCTATGGAACCTTCCATTTCACCAGCACCAACAACTGATACACTATCACCAACCAAATCCTCTTCTTCATCTAATGGATTAGAATTTTTAGACATAGATATTGGTTCTGGTGGAGTCAAAGGTTACAGTCAAGCATCTGGTGCTGTATATTATGTTTTAGGCTCAGGAATTGATATTTACAGTGATAATGACTCATTTCATTATATGTACTTAGAAACATCTGGAGATGCAAGCTTTACATTATTTGTGCAAAGCTTTACTGCTAATGATTCCTTGTCTAAAGGAGGGGTAAATATGTCTTTCTTGTCTTATAATTTTATCCCTCATGTTTCTTGCACTCACCCTCTGTGACTGTTTTTACCTATTAGATCATGTATCGCTCATCACTGTTCAAAAATGCTGTGAATTATGCACTACTCATTACAGGAGCACAAGATGTTGTACAGCAAATTAGACGTTGCCTTGGTTGCAATACAGAGGGATATCCTAAAGAGAGATACAAAGCTTCCAATGTTTGGCTGAGAGTAATCAAGGAAGGAAATGTACTCACATCATACTATAAAGATCAATCATCCTCTTTCTGGATCCAATATGGATTGAGGATATCAATGATTGGTATCAATTCTTCAGGCTACTATCTTGGAATAGCAGTGTCTTCTGGTGATAAAAAGAAAGTTGCTGTTTTACAAATATCAAATGTCAATCTCTCAAGAAACTGTGACAGCATAAGTACACAACAATGTGAGCAGGCAAGTAATTGTGAACTTGGCCCTGCCACTTCAAAATGCTATGATGTTGGACCAATTAAAACTCGTTCAGTCAAAGTTCAGCTGCCATCAACTGATTCCCTCCACCTTGCCGAAGTTCAGGTCTTTAATGAATATGGGAAAAATGTTGCATTGAACAAAATGGCTAGAATGTCTAGTGTTTTTGACCCATATTTTCATCCCTATGCTAATGACGGAGTTGATGGTATCATAAACAATAGTATGTTCATGACTGCAGTGGAATACAGGCCATACTGGGTTGTAGACTTAGGTCTGTTAGAAAATGTTCATGATGTTGTCATTTACAATAGAAATATTGAATGTGATCATGTCTGTCAAGGCAAATTGACTGGAGCAGTAGTTTCTCTCTTAGATGTTGATGGTAATCTTTTTGATTCAAGAGAGCTAGGGAGTACTGTAAACAGATCAAAAATTGATATTCCTTTCACTCCTGTACTTATGGGCACCTGTCACACAAGAAAATTAAAAATACAAACATCAGGAACAAATTATTTACATTTGGCAGAGGTTCAAGTTTTTGATGAAGCAGGAACAAATAGGGCCATCAACAAGCCTGCAAATATGTCAGGGTCTTATTCTGGCAGCACTGCTAGATCTGGAAATAATGGTGTCATCATCAATGATTTCTTTCATACAGAGCTTCAACTAGGGGCATGGTGGGAAGTTGATTTTGGTGAGGGGCTGGTCAATGTGAAGGAAGTTGTTATTTATAATCAAGACTGTGATCCACTTTGTCAAGGTCAATTATCAAATGCTGTAGTATCGCTAATTGATATTTATGGCAACACCTTTGACTCAGAAACCCTTGGTAACACCACTGGATCACAGCAACTTAATGTTTTTTTTGCTCCATATGTCAAAAGTGTAGTACCAAAATTTGAATATGAGCCAGTAAGTGTATTTTACATATATGGATACTCATGTAAATGATAACTTACTCAACCTTCTCTGCTACTAAATGACCTTTTCATTGAAGCCTGGATATTTTACATTTTTTCAGCAAGGAATGTGTGCAGATAAATTAGGGTTAGCTTTTGACTATTTGAGGTATAGAGTTACTACTGCTGAAGATGAAAATTGCGAGGACCTTTGCTTGTATCACACTGAGGGCTTAAGGGGACTATCCATACTCCACCAAGGTTTAATATATTGTTATTGCTTTTATGAAAATGACTTCTTGCCAAAAGAATTACCTCCTGGAAATAATCCTCTTCCAGTTGATGATAATCCTGGCACTGGTGAGATCACCAAAACAACTCCAGTAGAGAATGCTCAATGTTACAAGTACATTCTTAATAGAAACACTCAGGCTCCAACAAAGAAACCAACACATGTACCTACAACATTACCTCCTACTGTAAAGCCTACCCTAAGACCAACTCTGAAAGTAACACAGCCTCCGGTATGATCTAACAAGTTTTTCAATTACTTAAAAGGCTTAACCTCTGCTCTCATTTATTTCAAAACATCTCTCTTAATGCATATTCTAGACTGCAATGTACCTTTGGGTAAGTAAAATATCATAAGAATGAGTTTATTTTTCTTTTTTTACTAAATATTCCATTATTTTCTGTGGAAAATGGTAGCCTCAATCTTATCAGTTTGTTGGTGATGGATGGTGTTTGGATGCAAACAACCAATTCTATGATTACATTTTATATTCTTCAAAATCCCATATACAGCCTCAAGAATGTTCAAACCGTTGTATTAAGAACACAGAATTTTTAGGGTTTTCAACATCTCATCAGGGGTATAATGAAAATTGTTGGTGCTGGTATGAGAACAATATGTTGCCTCCTTATTCCATAGATTTCACTGGCTACATGTCTACCTCCTTAGGAAGTGGACCCATCACCAAAATATATAAAGAAATAAAATTTGCTGACTGCTACAAAGTAAGATTGATGCAGACAACAAACAGTGACAGTGAAGAAGAGAGTGACAGTGAAGAAGAAGAGAGTGATGACAGTGAAGAAGAAGAGAGTGATGACAGTGAAGAAGAGCATTATGAAATAAATGATTGAGACAAGCAGAACTGTCTTTTCTAATAAAAGTGTTTTAGTGAGCTAAATGATTCATTAATGAGTATCTTATGGAAAAATAAGTATTTACTCTCTCTCTAGAGAGTAAGATAGGCCAATGTGACTATATTTGAATTTCTGCTTAATGTAGCACTGGTCCATATCTAAGATTTACTACTCTGGATTTGTTTATTATAGGACTTTTTTTCAAATGGGCATAACTTTTTAACTACTAGTCATATGAATATAAAATGCATATGCAACTACTATACTTACTCTTCCAACGGGTTTTTCAATGAAAGTGGTCCAGGGCTGCAGTTCCTGCTAGAAAAAAATTATTCAAATAGAT
>JALLAW010000476.1:0-13014 GCA_036939535.1 Cyclotella kingstonii | reverse complement strand
GCGAAGCACGAGCGTGCGAGCACCGCGAGCACTGCCGATTGTGCTTGCACAAGCGAGGCGCGAAGCGCAGAAGCTTGTCAGTAGTATTAGAATATTTCTCAGAAATGGTGTTTCACTCAGTCGAGAACGATAGGGGAAACGCTCTTATCCTTTCGCTGTATTTGTTTGATTCTGAAGAGGATATTTATCCTAGTCCTGAAGCACATCATGAAGAGTTCTGGGACGTGAGAAAGAGGGCAAGTTTTTATCAAAGACTCTGTGAAGCGTGCCATATAGCTAATGATATTCTTCGATCGTCAGCAACAGCTTGCATTGATGATTGCGGTCCATCGAACGTGGGCTCTCAGAAAAAACAATTTCTTCCATGGAGTTGTGGAGGTGACGGCCCATTATTTGGTGTTCATTGTGATTCATCAAATGATCATGTTTTCCGAGGAAATCTTGTTCATTCATTTGATGCAGATGATGACTGGCAGTCACAGTATCACTCCGACCATATCAGCGACTCAGAATATTGTCTGAAACAACGTGAAAGAAGAGAACAATTGAATTTCTTTCAACAACCTCATTTAAAAGCCATTTGTCGATATGGAAATGATATCAATGACTTGTGGCGTTGCGTATCACTTGCCTTTCAAATATCTTCTGTTCTTTCTAAAAAGAGTTCTGCCGCACAATGTTCACTCCCTAGTTACACGAATTGCGCAATTGAGTGCTGGGATGTAAATGATGGGCACATCCTGTTAATTGAGGCAGCGAATTTTCTGCCAAGCTGGGTCGATGATGATGTGCTGCAGGGTGGTGTAGGTGGACCAGAGGGATGTAAAAATCGGTGTTGGATCTTGAATGGACAGGTTCACTTGATTCCTCCTTCTTTCAGCACACCTTGCATAGGTAATGAAGATGCAGTAGTTGCATTAAGTCGAAGGGATGCACTTTGTTCATTGATCAAATCGATGAATGAAGATTCGTTGGGATCCGTGACCGCGGCTTCAGAACATGTACAAAATTGCATTCGAAATAGAATTGACCGCACTTGTTATTTATTCAAAAGAAAACATACGTCAATGGATAATTCAATGACTACCTCAGAACAGAATTCCTCTCGCACTAAGTCTGAAAGAGTCAATTCGCACTGGCATGTAGCCGCAGCAGCTTTGCCTGCCGCTGTTGCATATTTTGTTCAAATGCATCCATCTATAGTGCCAATTCTTGTTGACTCCTTTTGCAAACATGCACCCAACTACTTGAGACAGCTTTTGAAGACAAAAGCAGATTCTGTTGACGTTTCATCCAATGAACCAGATGAAAAAATCGATAAGGTACAATTAGACAGTCAAGCAATAAAATGTGAATCATCCCAACTTCAAGTCTCTGTTGGAAATCCTAAAAGCAATACAGCAACAACAAACCTTGGAAAACACTTTTCCTATGAACGAATTGTAGTTCTGCCCATTACAATGACTCGCACCAATTATGCCGAGTTGATTACTGGCCGAGGAATCGTTCCTTCTTTTCCTGTACCCAAAGAATACCACTCTGTTGAACTGAACAGATTTCAGCGGCAATTACGTCAGTCTGTTCTGCTTAAAAGAAGTTTAGATGCACACGAATACGACAGCGGACATGTTAAAAATGTTGCTGATGCGGCTATAGATTTAGGCTTACGACTATGCGCTGGATTAGACTGGGTAGCTGTCAATAATATGGAAGCAAAAACAATCCCTGATGGAGGAAATATAGAGCGCCGATTACGAACGTATTGGACGCGAATTGACGCTCAAGTGAATAGAAACTCTATCAAAGTGAATGCTGGTTTCGTTTCCAAGAGTGAGGATAATCTCTTGAACGTGGATACTGATTCCTTAGATGTGCAGCCGCTTTCTTGGATTGAAGAAGTTTGGCAAGCCGGGCCCAATCGATGCGAGACTCTATACTCTGGATCCGATGAAATTCTCATTCAAGCTGTGAAGGCAATGTCGAGCTGTCCTGTGTTCAAACCAGAATTATCAGAAGAACCTTGGAGAGTACCTTATCCTATAACTAATCCAGGGTTATCATTGTATTCTACCGTACAATTAGGGATGAAACATGCACTGAAATGGCAGCGTGAAGTATTTATGGAGGATTTTTTTCCGATATCTAAGTTGTGGGAGGCAGATTCTGACAGCTGGATGGATGTCAAATCTTTAGAGGAGTTAGAGACTGAAATGAAAAGCTTGGCATCTTCCAGTGATTCTGTCCCATCAAGATTCAAGGGCGAAGTTAAGCCGAGAAGAATTACAAGGAGAAGCCGAAGAAAAATACACAAATCTGAGGTAGAGTCTGATGATTTTGTCATGGAAGAAGAGTCTTTCCCCACCTGTGACTCTCAAAATATTGAGACGATAGACAAAATGTTGCATGGTTTTCGAACTCTTGTTGAAGGAGAAGGTGAAATGGACGGTGTTATCCCTCCATCGTCACTTCCATCTGTCTCTTTTGAAAAAATAAACTGCATTCAAAGCGGCAATTCAATGACTAACAGTGGTGATTATTCACCTGAGAAACTCATGTCACAAGATGTCAGTATTAATCCACATACCTTTCTAAATGTGTTGCATGGAATGATGCCACCTAAAAATAGTCATCATGTAAATGAAAGAGAAACGGAGGGTTCTGCATTATCAGATGAAGTCGATGTATCAAAATTCTTTTTCAGAAATGATTTGGATTATTGTGATGGTAGTGATGATTCAATCAACAGTAATGCTGAAATTCTTGAAAATGAGGAAGAGCACAGCAATAAAGGGCCCCATGATCTAAGTGAATGTTCAGTATCATTGAAAAATATCATGGTGCGTTGTAAAGTTCTCTTACTTGTACTATTGTAAATCTTACCTTATTTCTTACTCATTAAATTTCTGTGTTTAAACAGCAAGAAATGGACTATGAACTTCAGACTAGCATTGGAACTGACCCTTCAATAAAAGATCTTAGTCTTGAATCTAATGAGTGGATTAATGCAAATCAATTTGATTATACTATGCTGAAAAATTTACTCAAATCACTAGAGTCAGAAGAAGCTAACTCAGGACCAGTGACACAAATGTTGCTCAGTATGGGAATATGTCCACCAAGATAAGTAATTTTTTGACCCCAAAGTCTGTGAATAGTAAAAAAATGACCCCCTCTGTATATAGAATTAATAAAGAGATGGTGTCATTTTTTTACCATTCACAGTTTAAGGGGTTATTTTTTTATGTCTCTATGTCCACATTTGTTATTTTTAATGGTTTAAAAAATTCATAAAACTCATTGACAACTCTCTTATCTGTAATAAAACATGAAATAATGGAAAGATTTGCCTTGCCATCCTACCTTTTATTTTATTTCTACTGTTTTTTAGGCCCAAATAAATGGCACATCATTCTTTAGCTCTACTGACAGTGAAGCAATTTTAGTGATGAGACATAAGGTCAAATAATTATGTAGTAGTCTAGCTTTTAAGCCAAAATTTTGCAACCTTTCCTGAAAAAAATGTTATCTCCACATGAAACCTGTACTACCAGATTCCTCTCAATGAGACCAGTTTCATTGATGCTCAATTATTCTTGTAGAACAGATATTGGAGCAAACCCAAAACATGCCTTTTGTACCAAATCATATCACACTGTATCAAAATGCATCGAAACATTAGCATTTCAAGGAGCCTTTCTCAAACAGAATTTTTGCTGCAAAGCCTTCTCAAGTTCATAATTAAAAATTTTCTGATAAAATTTGGTACATATGTATCAGTTATCGGTCAACCTGTAACTGTGTACTATAATGTATATTTAAATGTTTCAAAATGCATCAAAAGAGGACATCATCTGTCATTAGTCACAACATTGTAGTGGCCATAATTCCGACCCTCTGCCCTGTCTACAGGAAGGTTACCATACAATGAGTCCCCTTCTATCCCTGGACCTACTGCTGCAGAGTGAATTTGTAGCTGATGTGTCTAACCTGTCATTGGTTGTAGTTACAGTGTTAATCCATGCTCATAGATTTCAGGATGTGCACTATGGCTCGCGGACTAAGATCCTTGCTGAGTATTATTCTTGTAGAATATCTTCCAAGATCTAAAACTAGCTTTTCCTCCTTGTTCTAGTGGACAATTTTCCTATTTAGTCGTCTCTATTTGTGATGGAGCTAGGGCAAATAAATGGATCCCTAGCTAAGCTGTTTTTTGTCATGCAGTGGCCAATGATTTACATGAGCTAGATATATTTTTCCATTGATCAACATTTCCTTCAATGACAACATAGCATTGATGCTGCAGTTAATTTTGCGCAACTACCATGACTCCAGAAGTCTTAGTGATAAAGATGGATATAGTGTATAGGGAACGATGATAGACTGAGGAGATGAATTGTTCAACATGAAAAATGTTGAAATGAAAAATTGATGAAGATCACTTGGCAATCAAATTAAATGAACAATATGCACTTAAATTTTGTTTGATTTATTCTTTTTTATTTTTGGATGACTCTCTTAAGATTATACATTCATCGTCTGAGATTTCTGAAGTGTAAGAGTCATGATTTGCATAGTCTCCAATTCCTCCTAGAAGATGAAGTTGACCAAGTCCAGAATCAACATCATCAATGAGTTAAGGTAATTATAATTCCAATAACTTAGTAAATCACCACTACAAAAACTATTTACACAATCATGGTAGACAAATGTCTTTTCAACTGCCTCCTCAGCAGCAGTTCATTGGGGCAGAAATGCACAGAGTTCTTCAGTAAAGCTGCTTGATGCCTCGACGCATCGATGGCATAGATTATGTACAATGAAAATAGAAACACTACTAAACTAACGCAAGACCTCCTGGAGTGGGCTCGTGATCATGTGTGTCCTTCTCATTGCTCTGTCAATTTGGGATGATAGAGACTACTCCTCAGGCAAATCCAGGAATGTTGGGGGTTGAGACCTGGTGGGATCCTCATTGTCTGTTCCCTTTTTCCTTGAAAACGTCCTGGTATCTTCTTCCGCCAAGTCCCATTCGCTATCCACCTCTGCTGAAGACCATGTACTCTTTCCTTAACAAATAACTCTCTTCAGTGATTCTATGGGCGTAGCGGTTTCCCTCAAAGTTTTACTACGTGACCCAGTGTTTCTGCCTGATTTATTATTAGGCAGAACCTCACTCCACTTTGCTGGAATCTTGGTCCTTCCAGTATTTTCTGTTGATACCACCATTATACTTGCATCCTTAACAACCACCATGGTACCCTGTTGCTCTCTTATCACATCTTTGTTAGAAGTGATGATGACTTCTTCAGGTTGGTTCAGGTAGTCTAATGAAGTATCCCTTGATTTCAGGGCTGATCCTGACCAACCATATCCTAGCCTTTTCTTCCTCTGGCTCTACCCTAGATACTTCATCACTGTTTGACTCTATCAACATTTGTGCCTGTTGTACTGCTTTGAAATCTGCAGTTGGAATTTTCGATTTTACGGTAGCATCCAGTGTGGCATCTGTCAATCTTCTTCTACCGTGGTTGTTTTAGAATACCGCTTTGTGGTGGCAGGGACAGCTTATGTGAGGATCCTTCTGGTACCATGAGCGATTTTTTTATTCTCTCGCGTGGAAATCCATATCATTATCAACAACGTAGCCAAGCAGTCTGAAGGCATTCTTGTCTGACCTGCTGCGTCCACCTGCATGAAGACAGCTGTTGGTGAAAATTTCTACCTGGCCAAACCTGACTAGCGACTCTACTCTATCTTCATCGCAGTCCTCGAAGTTCTAGAGATGCTCTAAGTAGAAGTCGTCTAGTGGAACAACAACAGAGATTGGTCTACTGTCAGGAGCTTTGAAGAAGACCGTATCTTGGTAGTCTGAGTGTAGACGATGGCTTTGTATCTCATATTGACTCCCTCCTTAGGCTTTCGATAAGATTGCGCCGACACTAACTTTTTGCAGTTTAGGGTGCTGCTGTAATAGGTGATGAAATAGCGGTGCAAGACATGCATTGCTTTCTGGTGGGATAATAGAGAGTTTGTGTCCTATGTACAAGGGCTCTGCAAGGTCAGATAGGTCCTTTCTGCTATGGTAGCAACTGATGAGGGGGGACCAGTCTTTGCGTGGTAGGCTTGCAATTAGATCCCTCACTCCTTCCAAGACCTTCGATGGAGTCAAGTGTCCTAAGCACAAAATTTCCAGCGGGAAACATAAGTTGTCCTTGATTCATTTTGCGAGTGGGTAGCGCTGTTCCTGATGTGTTTAGAAGGATATCGCATCCCTTCCTCTAGTGAAGACCGTTATCATTCCATGGAACTGACTAATATGGTTCCCATGTTTGTAGCATCGTAATCTGAAGCCCCTTCTTCTAAGCAGAGCGCGTTCTGGAGATCTTTGGGAATGGTTGAGTCGAGGCTGGGATGCTTACCGTGGAGGCTTATGTCACACATTAACAGGTTCGAAATTGCAACTTGTTTTTGAGTGATAGCAGTAAAGGTTGCAACCTATATTATACGGGCAAAGGTTGTTGCATTTTCTCTTTCCCCCCCCCCCTTTTTCTGGATCTCTGACAAAAGGATGAATAGTTCTTGCCTCAACAGCTTCTTTAGGGGTTTGACGATGTTTTTGCTCTGATGCAAGAGACTGTGTGGACAGTCGACGGTTTTTGATTAAAGAGTAGATAAGATGGTGGCGCTACTTCCGGCGAGCTGTTCAGAATAAAATATACCAATCAAGTAACAGAGCTGTCAACTTTCATATCCTGAGTGTCAATAAAGTGTTGTTGCTCTGGATTGAGATAATGAGGTGCGCTATGTCCTTGTTCTGAAGAGTCTAATCATAGCCTCTGATTTCTCTACCCAATGAAGTCGAGTCATTCTAGTATTACAGTAGCTGGTCGCGATCCACTGTCTCAAGTCTGTTCCGGTAGGTGCTGATGCATCAGGTCCCATTTCGGTCATTAATCAGATCAGATGGCGACAGCGATGTGCAGAGTCACAGACATCTCCATTACAGTTCAGGTTGATGTGTTCGAATCACCGCAGGGTTGTGTTTGACTGTCCAGCCTGCGCTCACACGAGTTCAAGGAAAATACCCTAGTTCAACTCTATGTCATAGATAATGACCGCTATCTGTACCCAGCTAATTTTTGTACTCGTGCGGTCGATGTATTGGTAATAGCAAAGGTGTTTTGTTGATGCTTCCCTGCCTAAGATCAATGGCCGCTTCAGGAAAGGTAACATGCCGGAATTCTTCCTTTACCCAATATGTTAATCACTCTTTCTGACATAATCGATCAGCCAACTGCGTCTAGTCATTGCTATTCATTATACTTCCATCTGCCCTATATTGTTGAAGTAGGTAGTTCACTTGTTGTTACAGAGGTGAGAGTCACTCTCATAACGGTAAGTCAGTATTTTTTGTTCAAGAGAGGTGTCATCTGCTCAACTGAAATCTATCTCGTAAAGGAGCTGGGCGTGGATAGGAATGTCTGCTGGGTTTGTGTTCCCCAATGCCAGGATATCTTCTTCCACCTGCATGAGCTCCTGAATCTACCTACAATCGAGAGACGACGTATGGACTATCAATTTTGCAGAACAGCCATTGTGAATGAGCGATATTCGGCCGTGTAATGCATTGTGTGACCATTGCTGAGGTGAAAGCGAGTGATATAGTTTTCGTTAGTACCTGGTCTGGACCACAATAAATTGTAGTGATGTTTAGCTTTCTGTGAAGTTCATCAATCCAACATCGTCTTGTGTCTGAGTAAGCATAGTCATCTCCACCAAGAAGGCCAAGGGTCTCCAACATGTTAGTGCCTCTTAAAAGTAAATAATTGGGGATCCATTACCATAGCTCCGGGTCAGTTTATCCCCTTCCTCGAGCCATTCAACCAGATCATTGACATTCACCTCGAATACACTCGTGCGACTAGGGTCGGGACACAACCAGAAGTGAGCAGCTCTTTCTAGTCTCTCACACGTCGGACATTCTGGAGAGATGCTTCCCTAGCTGTATCTATTCAGTTGGACGCAAAACGTACTTGTTGCGTAGTCAGCCATATTTTGAATGATGGAAAATAACATGGGAGGGCTGCGTGAAAGTTATTCCAGTCGATCGCGCCGAATTTTGAGGATGGCCTCGAATCTTTTTGCTGATGATCTGCAGGAGCATAACTGATTTTTTTCGTGTATTGAGTCGCAGCATTTGGCCAAGGTGGCAATCAAAGTAGCTGTGTCAAATGAAAAGACCCACGAGAGAGGAATTGTGTCAGGATAACTGATAGACCTGGGGGCGCTCTCATTGCAGATACAATAAAGCTTCTCTGTTATAGACATAGAGTCCCATTGAAGTATTTCTCTATGTGCCCTGATACCTGAATGCAGTACACTGCCCTCTGATACTGCGTTTAGCTTCCCTGATGCAGCGCAGAATATCGAAGCACCTTGCGGAAGGAATGACACTGTCAATGTTTGCTACAGGATTCAGAGCCATTTTTGTCGCAGTGTATTTCCGCGGCCCAGTTCGAATATGATAGTGCTTCCGCCATTGCTGATAATAATTCATGTAAGCCCAGTAGTCCTAGAAGCTTTGCTCTTTATAACGTTGCACTGAGGGATTGTTTACGAAAAATCATTGGATAGACTGTTTTGTTCGTTGGCAGTAATACTTATGTCCCACTCAGCACGACATTAGAGAAGCGTTTCTTTTGTAAGATTCTTCGGAGACGCATAACAGAGACCGGCATAGTAAACCGTTTTGGAGAAACATTATAGTTGACGGGTTGGATAACTTATGTTTGTCCTTCTCCCACACTTAAGTTCCTCCCCCCCCCCTTGGAGAGTATAGACCACAAGGTTGTTGGTTCAGAGTCTTGTTCAAAGGTTTGTATGCTTTCAGATTATAATGACATCTAAATCTAAAATTGAAAATATTTACTGTGATAGAAAGGTAAGAGTGAAGATGGTATCGCCAAGAGAGCTTACTATTCTTCCCTTGGGTCCTCATTACTAATTACTGTTGTTATGATAGACAGCCTAACATTAATGTATAAAATTCATCGATGTTAATCGATTTATTAGACAATTACATTTACCAGTAAAACACAATTAAAAAACAGACAAGTTATCTACTTCGACAATCTTCCTACACAGAAACTTTGGTTGTTCAGCTGTTGGTCCAAGCAAAACCATATGTCAGAACGCAAGGGTCTAGCCGCAGCAGGTTTGCAGCGCTGAGCAACTTAGCAGGGAGTTTGAGTTTGAAATCGCAAAACCCAATTGAGTTGCGTTTTCACTTAATTTTAATTAGTAGACATAAATTTAGTAATCACCGATTTGCACTAAATTAAGTTAGTCACTGTCTTGCAGTGATTACTAAATGAACACAGCTAGAGATATAAAAGGAATGAGACAGTTCGGCTGTTCAAAAGCTTAAAAAGAATGGGATTTAGAGCCGACACCAGAAAGGAAATTGGGGATGAAATTGTGACGAAAATCCATGGCCAACCAACTGATCAGACTATTACACAACTTGAAAAAAGAGCTCATAATGAAAGAGGCAAATCTTTCTATAACATTGGAAGGTGGAAATCACGGACATGCAGGAATGATTGTTGAAAATGCAAAGTATTGCAACATGACATTTGAAAGGTCAGCCAACCCAGGAAGTTACCCACAGCGAATTGGAAGTACCATTAATGAAAGAGAGAGATACATTGCAGAGCACAAAGCGCTAGTGAACCAGTTTGAAGTAATTTGCGGAGTGGAACAAGCCTGAAGGAAAAAATTCAAGAAGCAGTGGATGATAATTATTTGCTGGAGTTAGAAGATGAAGTCATGGGCTATTTAAACGTTACACCCAGACAAATGCTTGACCACTTAAGTGCTATAGGTAAAACATTGAACTTCGCAGAAACACGTGAACTCATTAAACAACACTGCATGGAATGGGGCATTACAGAAGTGCCAACAGTCTACTCAATCGAGTAAAATGAGCAATCAAGCAACTCCAGCGTGTTCACATTGCTTGATAGAGAGGCGAGATATGGCACTGTTTTACTTTAAAGTGTCGGGAGAGTTTGACACATCGGTTAGAAAATAGGTTTACAAGCCAAAACGAGATTAGACGTGGGAAAATTTGAAAAGATTTATGACAGGAGAGTGCGCTACAGCAAACAACCATGAGGCAATGACAGTCAAAAAGGCAGCTCATGCAAACACTTTGAATGAACAGACAGAAGTCACAGAAGAGCTACTTGCAAAAATGACACACTCACACACTCAGTAAATTGAAGCGCTAGTAAAAGCCACCACAGAATTTATGAAGAAGATGATCACCTTGTTAAAAGCGAAGGAGAGTAAAACAGAAGAAAGACAAAGAGGAAACACAAAGTCAGATGGGCAGAAGAAAAAGGGAAAACAGAGGAATTGGAGGGAGGCCCAACCATGTTCACAATGCGGAGCACCTGGAAAGGCAGACTGCTTGTGTTGGGAATTGAAAGCAAACGCCGCTGCATGACCCCAAAGGTGGAAATGCACCAAATCAACCTGACGGGGTGTGGGGTTCGATAAAGTAGAAGATGAGTTGTTAGCAATTGTCTGTGACAAAGATAAATAAATTCTTATTACAATTACTTACAAACGCAGAACAACAGGACCTCACACTTATTGAAAGAATAAGATAAAGCAAAGTGCCCCTGTCCCAACCAAAGGAAAAGGGACTCGGAAGCAACTGGGAATGAGAATAGCAGCTTTCGAAGATTGGGAAAGAAATCAAACAAAGTATTTTTCTTGCAAGACAGCTCTCCAATGCCAGCCACGGAGAAAGCATTCATACAATGCACTCAATTACAACCAGAAGCGGCAGAATGAGTCATAGTTCCAAGGTTACAGGCTTCCTGCTCAGTATTATAAAATTAGCAGATGCAGGGTTATGATAATTTTTCACCCTTGACATTAAGGTGTTACCATATATACAAGGGGAGCACTCAACAAAGGAATGCTAACATCACCACTACTTTTGGGATAGAGAGTAAGCTCGGGACTATGGGAAAAATACATAATACATAAATAGGCAGTGTGAAAGTAGCAGTAAAAAGGTGAAGAAAAGAAATAATGTGTATACTTTACCATCAGTAAGGCAAGCAGTAAAATGTTTGCATATAGCGGCAGGATATCCAACTAAGGACACTTGGTTAGAGGCTATAGAAGCAGGGAATAATAAAACATGGCCAGTGTTGACAAGTAAACCTTGCCAAAATCCTTTCCTGGTCACCGGAGACTCAAAAAGGACACGAAGAAGATTAGGAAAAATATTTGATTAACAATGATACATATTGAAAGTGGTACTACTGATGCTAACCTAAGAAAGGAAAGAAATGAGGAAATCTTTATGAAAGTATTCGGATCAAAAGAGACAATGTACACAGATCAGCCGGGAAGATTTCTAGTACAATCATCTCAAGGACACAATAATATGATGGTCATATGTAAGGTCGATGGAAATTACATTAACGTAAAACCAATGAAAAACAAGAGAGAGGGAGAGATGATAAAAGCACACCACTATTTGTGGGAGAGACTTACTGGATCAGGAACGGTGAAACCAAAGTTGCACATAATTGACAATGCGATTTCGGAGGCAATGAAGTGAGATATTAGCAAAATTGCATATTTCAATTAGTACCTCCAGATACTCACAGGATGAAATTGGTAGAGAGAGCCATACAAACTTTTATATTGCACTTTACAACAATTTTATCAGAAATGGATGACAATTTTTCAATGCGGCTATGAAATGAAATCGTACCACAGGCAGTTCTCACCTTAAATTTGCTAAGACAGTCAAATGTGAATCGAAAAGTTTCAGCACATGAATGCATTAATAGTCCTTTCGATGACAAGACCGTGCCACTGGCGTCGCTTGGATGCACATACAAGTACATGAAAGCATTGAACGCAGAGCGACGTGGGATCTGCATTCCCTAGATGGATGGTACTTGGGAGCCTCAAAGAGCATTATCGATGCCACATTGTTTATATAAAGAGGAAGGCAATGGGTGAGAGAGTGGCAGATACTATAACTTTTTCATAAACATATTACGCAACCCACCATCACGCCTGAGGACCAGTTAATAAAAGCAATTGGGGATTTATCTCAAGTAATAAAAGGAGCAAATAATTGGTTAGGAGAAAATGATATGAGAGCTCTACAAATGTTACAAAACATGCTCACCAATTATGAAACGATCAAGAAATCTTAAACAGAAAACATCCTGGATAATCACAAAAGGTTGTAAAATGTTTAACCGGATAAACGTGAAGACATATCAAAGCAGAGTTTTAAACTTAAAAGTAAAATACTTGAGAAAAAAGAAAAACTGTACCAGTATCTACACAAAGGGTGAACACTGTAAAGAAAAAATCAGATGAGAAAGAGACTACAAATCAAGCACTTAAAAAAGTCACCAGAAACCACAGTGGCTGAAGGATTCTGTGAACCTGTTAATACATAAAAGAAAACAGGAAAGACTTCAAAATATCGGTAGTTGATAACAAACCCATATTACAAACAAGAATGGACTCACTCAGCCGCTTATGAATTTGGGAGGTTGGCGCAAAGAGTGGGAAATAGAATAAGTCGAAGAAGCACTACATTTTTCATCAGCAAAGGACAAGTGCTAGAAGAAATGAGAAAAGATATACTTAAGTTAACGTTGTATGTGAGTTGAGGCCTGCTGATAAAGTAAATTACCATGAAGACGTTGGAACACCAACAGTGGATTTAGCGTTAGTAAAAACATATTTAAACGGTGATTTATCAACAAAAGGGGCAAGATATCTAGCAGCAGATATCAGCAACTTTTATTTGAATTCACCAATGAAGAGATTCGAATATGCCAGAAAAAAGTATTGACATACTGGAAGAGATAATCACGGAGTATAAACTCAAAGAAAAATAGGTGAAGATGGGCATGTATTCATTGAAATAAGAAAAGGAATGTATGGCTTACCACAAGCAGG
>JALLAW010000475.1:0-13014 GCA_036939535.1 Cyclotella kingstonii | reverse complement strand
GAGGTCAGCCTTCAATGCTGGAAGGAGAAATATTTCCTACAAGTCAGCCTCATACTCAAAAAGATGGCGCCGTGTCAAAGTCAGAAAAAATTGAAATCATTTTGAGAAGCCTTCAAGGAGTGTATCAAGCAGACATGATAGAGCAACTTCGCCACGACTTAAAAGCACGGGATGCTGAATTGACGCAGCTCAACAAGAACATAACTGAAAAATCTGAAAGTTTGAAGACGTTGCAGTTGAAATTGAATGTAAACGAGAAAACTCAAGAAGTTCTATCTGAAACTATCCTCTCTCTTGAAACGTGGAAGCAGGAAGCAGAATCAAGGATGAAAACTACTACGGATGAACTTGATACAGCAAAAGCTGAGGTGAGAGCAATTTTTATGAGAAGTGGTTTTACGTGATTTTTCTTTTTATCAGCGCGTTGAAATGCTTGAATATTATGACAGGTCGAACGATTGAAGAAACAATCTGACGTTAGGCCTCAATCGTTGGAGGAAATCGCTGTGCTTCAGAAAGAGATCAACACTAGGAATAATGATGTTATTGCATTGACAAGCACAATTGAGAATTTGAACATTGAGATAACTGGTCTGAAGTCCAAGCTAGATGCTGCTATGTCAGATAAGGACAAAATGAAAAGTGAGATGAGTGTGCTAAAAGATTGGAAAAATAATGCAACGGTATGTTTGATGTTGCGTGTGCACTGATTGTCAGCACTATTACTGACTCACTGATCCATCGTCTAATATTTCGTCACTCATTTAGTCTGAACATGAGAGTGAGAAAGCCAAGCTCGAATCAACAATTTCTCGCTTGCAGCAAGAGCTTGTTGAGACAAAAATGTCTCTTTCAAAAAAAGTCGAAGATTTGGGTGATAAACTGTATGCTGAGACTCAGGAAAAGAACGAATCCATTGGAAGATTGCTGTCTGAGTTGCATGTGCGAGATAAAAAGATCGTAAATCTTCAAGAAAACGCGACCGCTACCGATCTTCAAATCATGCAGCTGAAGAGTTCTTTAGCTCGGCGGAATGAAGATATTGATGCCCTTGTTCCTGAAGTGGCTCGTCTACAGGCATTGAATTCAGAAATGATAGTGATCAATGATAAAAGAACCAAAGATTTTTCAGCATTGAAAGCCGAGGCAGAACGTCTCAAGATTGAGTTTGAGCAAGGCACCAAAACTAGCGTGACAAAGGTTCAGGAAATCAATGCCAAACTCACATCGCATCAATCTAAGAACGCTAAAATCATTGCCACGCTTGAAAACGATGTTGAGGCTAAGACGAAAGAAATCTCGCAGCTGCAGAAGAGTGTCAATGAAAGAACGATCAAAATAAACGACCTTGAATCGAGACTTTCTAGCATCGATACTTCAAATAGTAAAATGCTCTCAGACTTGGCCAATTTAGAGCTCTATCGCAACACAACTGAGAAAAAATTAGTGGAAAACAAACTCACCATCAAGATGCTGGAGGATAATGTTGCAAAAGGCAAGACAGAAGTTGCAACACAGTCAGCTAAATTGCAGGAACTAGAAAATATTCAAAAAGTTTTGATTGGAAAGGATGGAGAAATCCAAAGGCTGAAAGAGGTACGCATTTTATTAGAATGTGCTTTGATGAATCATCGTGTTTCACACTTAAAGACGTTGATATTTATCATTACAGGAGCTTAGAGTCCAGGGTGAAGAATTAAATATTTTAAAGTCGAAGTTAAGTTTGTCTGAAGGTTCTAACAAGAAGCTAGCACAAGATGTGGCGGAATTCAAATCGGTGCGTTATTCCTCCGAGGCGACTTTGAAAAAGAAGTCTGACGAGCTAGCTATTGCTAACTCCGAAGTTGAGAGTTTGAAACGTGAAATAAGCAACTACATAAACTCTAGTGCTGCCAAATCCTCAACGCTGAGAAATCTCCAAGTGAAACTGATCGAAAAGGAATCTCAACTAAAAGAGGCACTGGCCAATAAAGATGTTGAGATTTCTCGTTTGAATTCAGGTATCAACACTTTTGCGTTGGAAAGGGAGAGACTTCTCTCAGAAGTTAACAAACTCTCTGATTGGAAAAGCAATGCAGAAGTAATCATTTCATCTCATTGTAGCGAGATTGATCGCATCAACATACACTTGGATAGATTGGCATCTGAGATCAAAAATGCAAAATCAACAAACGTTTCGCCATCTTTAGAGTATCAAGCATTGTTAGATGAGCAGACATCACTCCTTGAACAATTAGCTGCTTTGAAGAATGAATTTGTCAAAAAAACTGACCAGATCAAGAATACTAAGATGCAAACTGACTTTCTTTTTAAGAATATTCCCAACTTAAATAAACCAGGGTCTGGAATGAATATACGCACAATAAGGACACCAATCATGAGTGACAGTGTTATGATAGGTGAGTTCAGCAGTAGAAGAAGAAATGTAGCTAATGATCCTCAAAAGCCATCTCCAGATGAGAGCCAGAATGTATCTCCTATATCTATCTCTGCTTCTTCAAAGCAGCAACCTGATTCTCCTAAAACAAATCTTTCAGGTGTAGAACATGAAAGCTCTAAGATAGAACAAACTCCTGTCTCTCATCCAAACGATCTCAATTTGAGCAATACACCTTGGAGTGGAAAAGGCACAAAATCGAAATCTACAGCATCGAACACAATGAATGCATATGACGCAGCGCTTGCAAAATTACAACGAGTAGAGAATATCGAAGTTAAAGCTGAACCACAAATTGAGCCATCTGATTCTTCAGTGGCACCAATGTCAGGTTGGGCTGGTTTCAAAGACAGTAAGTGGGGTGGATATCTGAGCAGTCTCTCAGCAAGAAACTCTGCTGCGACTCCATTAACTGTGTCCAAAATTGATGGAGACTATGAAGCCTTACTTGAGGAGGAAAAGAAATACCTCTTAGAAGCAAAAAGACTTGCACTCACAGTGGCTAAAAGGTTCCATGAGGCTCAAACAGTGAAAAATAATGAAGAATTGTTAGCGGAAGCAAATAAAGAAAAGGAGAGAGTGGATGAGTTTCTACAAAAAGCCAAGGATTTAAGATTGAAAGCTGAATCACTCCTTAATAGGTCTTAGTGGATATTGATTCTCTAGAAAGCTATTAAAAACCATAGATGTAAACATTTCTAATCTAAATATTCAATCGTGTCTATCCATACAGCCTGCCCAATCACTTTTATCTCTCCTTTTTCAATAGCTTGACGTGCTGATTGAAAATTAACTGAATTTAAATCGTAAACTGAAGTACAAAGAATCATACACAGTAATGAGCTGAGTAATTATTGTCATAAACTGCCTGAAAACAATTATTCTTACCATTCCATAAATTTACTCCTTTCAACAAAATCTTTCTTCCATCCTTTCGTACACGAACCAAGTTGTCGTAGCCTGAAGAATTTTCTGTTGCATCACTACCACCTGGTTTTATGGCGTTCTTCTTCACAGCATCTAGTATTTTCTGTCTTTCATCCTCCTCCTCCTTTGTTTCAACACATTTCCTACTCGGTAATTGCACAAATTCCTCCCAATCATACCCAAAGGCATGTAAAAATGCTTTGTTGCCATAGTTATAAATGGCCTCTCCAGAGGGGTTTCGAAGAAAGTCATGAGATGCTATAGGTATTGATGTTTGTGCACAAATATCTGCCAAGTGCAAGAGATGATTATCAGAACGTACGTTGCTGCAGTCACTGTTGAATTTGTCACTTCTTTCAGAGCCATGTCGTTGAAGCACATGGAGTAGATCATCACCTTTTTCAAGATTATATGAAAGTGCCATCTTTTGGAGCCAATCAAGCACTGACGGTGATGTGTAATGTGAATCAAAACGACCATTCTTAGAAATTGAATTGCAGCAGCGAATATTGAAATGCCACTCTAGGATATTTCTACATAATTCTTTTCCCCTCACAATATCTCCATGAGCAGGAATGATGGTTTCTACTTCCCACCCAGAGGAGCCATTACCACATGTGATGTATTGTGCTATTTGTTCGAAAACGTGTCTCTGCTCTCCTTTGACCATGAAATTCATGTAGAACGGACGAAATAGTTTATCCATTCCCACTTTCCATGCTCTTTCGAAGAGAAAGAAAAATTAGAGTACAAGTTTATCCAAGGAAGCTTTGACTAATAAATCCATTGTATATTGTCTTACCTTGAACCAATTGGTATTTCTCCTACATCAGGTGCCAACTCCCAAACACCAAAATCACTCTCCTCTCTATCGAGATATTCTCTAGACTCGTCACCAATCAACTGATCTGAAATTTGCCCATTTGTTACTCCGTCTCCTCGAGGATAATTCCAATACAAATCTGTCATGAGGATTGTCTTTGAAGATGGATGATAGAAGATCACTTCATTGAAGAATGCTTTGCCTGTGAAAGGATTCACTTCAGTATTGACATGAAGAGGTTGGAGGTCTTCCCAATTCCACATGTCATCTGTACCCGTTTCAGATGCCATCGTGTCATAAGTCTCAGCACCAAAATATCGTGCGAATCCAGGAGGACGTGCCCCCCAACGAATTTCCCCTGTCCACTGCACCTCTGGCTCCTTCTTCATCAATCCAGGACATCCCCACATCTTGGCACTGGGATATTGCTTCGCCCACTGTGATGCATACTTTACGTGTTCATAATTCGGACTTATCACGTGTGCTACAGTTCCTAGCTGTTCTAGGGCGTGCATGAGTGGTGGATCAAGTCCAACAGGAGAGTGCACGACCAATTCCGGCTGGTCCCTTGAGTCCTTTGAATTGAGCTGAATCACAGTCATTCGACAACCGACATCAATTTTATTCCAATAAAATGGGCGATCGGCTGTATATACTCCCGGTATAGATGCAGGAGTGAGGACGCTGCCTAGTCGGTTACTCCAGCCAATGGGAGAGTAGGAACCTTCATTGATAAGTCATGAAAATGTGTCATTTCGTCCAAACACAAGTTGTGAATAATCTATAGCAATACAATGTGCAATTTGTAAGCAAATGAACACAACCTTTTCCACTAGCTACAAAAGAAGGATCCAATTTCTTAGCTTCTTCGATAAGCATAACTTTTTTTCGGGACAGAGGATAAATTGCAGGAATACTCTCATCATCACTCAAGGTTGAGGATAGTAAAGATCTAAGTTTCGAGTGAACTGATGCCACTTTGACGTGTCTACTTCTGCGAACGCCATAACTACTGGAACAAATTAAGAAAGATGATTTAAAAGACGATACGGATCCGAAAGCGCAATGAAGAATCAATCTGATGAGGAGATAGGATTTCATTGTGACAGACATCTGCGACTTGTGAATGAAATCTTAGACTGTTTTGGCAACAGTTTACGCACCGAGAGCGAACTTGCCACAGCACATTTTGCAGATGGTTTATGAATGTATCCAAAATTTGTTTCCAGCGTCATTTCCTGCGATAAATCATGCCACTCTCTGTATATAATGTGCATCATACCGTATATTGACGTCATTGTATCCTATGAAAATTGAAAATGCACTTCATTAAGGTGAATAGTACATAAGTTGAACATATAGTACATACTGTTGCATAAAACTACTACCTCCTGTAGAAGTACCATGTACTACTCCTACTACCTACTATAATTTCTAATTTTCTCTCCTCCTTTTACGCACTTTCACTGTGTATTGACTCGCTCGGAGTGGAGAATTTCCACATGAGAATTTTTCCATAGTTTCGGCACGATTTCCTGTACCATACCATGCCCAACGGTCCGTCAAACGTGATGATTCAAGTTCGATAATTCCAAAAGTACAAACAATTCCAATTAGCAACAGGACTGATCGATCATTGTTATCGTCGCAAGTAGAATTTGAAAATGTCCAGTCCTGACCTGGACAACCTGAGTCTAATGGGTGTTCTTCCTGGAGACGTCCAAACTGTGGAGCAGCTCGAACAAGTACCAGAAGAATATTTAAGTACGAATACCAATAGCGTGGTCCGTCCTCTCCTCAATGTAGATGCTCATGGAAGCTCTTACACTTATGCCCTGAGACCTCTCGGCTACTCTGTATTTCTAATACTTATTTTAGAATTGCTGGAACGGTTCTCCTTTTACGGATTGTACATGTCTCAAACTAATTTCTTGACGGGATCCTACGACGATGAGTGGAATGCCGATCTCACTTCGATGGAAGCTGCCTCTCTGGTTTCTCTGTCGACGGCAGTAGCTTACACCGTCCCATTCGTTGGAGGATTGCTCGCAGATACATATCTCGGAGATTACAAAACTATTCTAGTTGGAATCATCCTCTTTTATCTTCCAGGACTGTTCCTGATTGCCTCATCCACTACACCTACTTGGTGGTTGGGTATGGATGAATTTAACGTCATGGCTTACAAGGTGGCGCTATTGTTCTTTTGGCCCATAGGGACGGGTATTGTCAAGTCTGTGGTCAATGTCTTTGGAGCTAGGCAGTATCACCCCATTTTACAAAGATCCATGATTGAATCGTACTATGTTAGATTTTATATGGTAATCAATGTCGGTGCAGTGGCTGGCTGTATCGTTATTCCTCTAGCGGCACGAAGTAGCATCACAGTAGCATACACTATTCCGTTTGCGCTGTTGTTGCTGGCTGCCATATTTTTCATGATGGGATCATCAAGATATGTTCATGTGCTTCCCAAAAACGCTCTCAACTTGTCTGCTGTGCAGGTGAATGATGGAAATACAGATCCAATGGAGAAAAGAGATCAATCAAGTTTTGCCGACGTTGCGAAAATTTCTATGCTGATTGTTCCGTTTAACATGTGAGTCTAATCAAATCAACTTTTGTTATGGTAATAGGGCAAGCTCAAATCATTCTCCCAACCTTTTTCCTATACTCTCTAACCTATTTTAGAGCATACTCCCAATGTCCTACGACTTTCATGGTCCAAGGAGCTGTGATGAAGCCCTTCTTTGGTTTCATTGAGGCACCCAATATTGAGATTCTTGATTCTGTCTCAGTCCTGGTCACGGGCTACATTGTTACTTCTTACTTCTATCCAATGCTAGCCAGTCACAACCTGAAACTAGCAACGGGATACAAATTTGCACTGGGATCAGCATTAGGAGCATGTGCCATCCTTTGGTCACTCCTTGTCGAACAGATGATCCATACACAGTATACCCGATCAGGAGAGATGATTAACGTTCTCTGGCAAGCTCCAAGGTCTGTGTTATCATGTCACGCTATATACATACCATCCCTTGTTAACTCATCCCTAGCAGAGTCATACATCCTAATTCTTTTATGTCCTCATTAAACACTTCCTTCTTATCAAACAGCTATATTCTCATTGGAGCTGGAGAAATATTTTCAGTTTCTACAGCCTATGAAGTGGCTTTCACTGCATCTCCTCCAAACAAGAAAGCATTTGCTTGTGCAGTTAATTTGTTCTGTATTGGTGGTATTCCAAATATTTTCTCACTTGGGTTATATAGACTATGTCAGCATTGGTTTCAAAATACAGCAGGGAGTGGAAACATTCGTCTTATCAAGGACTATTCTGAGGCTCATGTTGCGAATTACTTTTTAGTTCTCTTGGGTATTGTAATGCTTGGTGTAATTATAAATTTGCTTCCATCAGTCGTATCATGGATTGCAGCAGTAGAGAAACGAGCGGCAGAGGCATCTATGCCAAATACTCCAAAGACTACACCAAAGTCAACCCCAAAACAACAACATCAACTAAATGCAAACAACTATAGTGGATGTATTACAGATCCTCTTCTTCAAGCAAAAAGTCATGCTACTTATTTGAAAGGAAAAGGACCTCAGATTTACAGACTGAATACATTGAAAGCTGAGTTCACAAAAAAGAGCTAGTTGACGCAACAAGATGAAGAGTTAGCTTCTGTTGATTGTCTTTGTACGAAAAGAATTGTATAAAATTTATGAATACTCCCTATATTAATCCCTAAAAATAAATATATGTACAACTTTCAAAATATATTCACAAATGAAATTAGTTCTAAGTGATACGAGTACACATTTCTCTCTTTCTGGCTGACCCTCTTTGTCTACATAGAGCATAAATCCTAGCGTCATTATATCTGAAGACAATACCTGCACGGAAGCCTTCAGTGACACAGTTAGAAGGTATGGTGTGAGGATAAACCAAAAGACACACAGGAATTCAATCCAATGACATTGTGTCTTCAAAAAGCATGGGAATTAGAAAAATAACACTAAGATGACTCATCCTCACAATTTAGGTTCACCACTTCCAACCGAAAATATTCCTATTTTCATGGACCACAAAAAACCTCACTTCTCCACCTGAAAAAGTCAAAAGCAACAATTACATCTGGTAATGATGATATTTCTAATTGTCAAAGACTAATCCCCGAGGAGATCATTTGCTCGACTGGGTCCTGCGACAACAGCCTTTCATTATACCCATTTCTATTGGATATCTCTTCCAAATCAAATTTCTCCACCCCTAGCCCTCCTCCAACACACTATCCATAAACAACCTCCAGATTGTTGATGATACTTAAAAACATCAACTGGTGAAGGCAAATGAAAACTTTTATGTATCAATATGCTCAACAAGGGATTCAATATACAACAATCTCAAGTAGTATTTCTCTGAAATAGAAAACAGCATTTCCCTGAATTAGAAAACAGCATTTTCCTTTCCTCATGAAAAACTTCAAAAGGAGCCTTGTTGTGGAGTTTCTCCATCAAAAGCGAAAGCAGCACCTGTAAATGCCCATTCTCTATATTTATCTGTTGGATTATAGTTAAGAACGTTTTTCATTCATTCTGTCTATATTTACCACCACAATCACTATTTATCATCAAAATACATTATTTTTGATGATAAACGTTTGAAATAGAAATCATAAGATTTCAATCTATTTTAAGGAGTTATTTACCTCATATGAGAGTGAACCTTTACAAAATGCATTTGACCCAAATTTTCTTAATTGTGTATGCTCTGAACTTCTGCGCAAAAAGTAAAATCCAGATAGACAATACCTATATGATATATTTTAAAGAGGTGATATTCTGAAGAAGGGCAGAAAGCTTGATTCATATCCTTCATTGGAGATTTTTCATTAAGTATCATTCACTGTGAGACAAATCTGGTGGGACAATACCCAGAAGCTTTTGATAATGAGGGATTTAAAATGGACGATGGAATATGCAACATAAGGGGTCCCTTTTTGAATGCTACAGATAATTCCTTATTCTTTTCAATTGCACTGCAAACTTATTGGAGATATCTAAAGTCATATTCGATAGATGCAAGCTTTTTCCAAAGGCATGGGATCACTCTGAAGAAGATGACACTGAGAAAGTAGATGAACCCAGTTCATGAAAAGATATTTTATGATTTCCCTTGGAATCATTTAATGAGTTTCAGTATGATTGAGGTATCAAAGTAATGTTGACAGGTGAGAGTGTTGCATTTCCTGCTATCACCACATTTTTGTTTGGACACATGTATTGAAGCGCTATCATTCTGCTCCTCAAACCTTGAGCACTTGGTAAAACTTTGCTGATCCTCAACAATGTAGAAGTGACATGTATGTGATATTAAGCACCCCTGGCATTCATTGGTTAGATGAAGTTTCGAATATTAGTACAGTTAAAAAACTTTGAAAACAACAAAGAAGCAGGAGAAACAATTTTATGTGTATACTTGAATACATTAAGGCATCAGAAGGAGGAATTCGGTATTGCATTCATAAGCATATTTTCTTTTGCTTAGCTTTACTTTCTAAGAAGCTATGTCTCAAATACAACAAGTTGCAACGGAGCAGGATCTTCGATCAGTCGCATTGTTAATCCAATATCGTAAATGGTAGACAATGGTTGAAGCAAAATATGCCAAAAAAGTCTTAGGTAAAGTGGATATGATAAAATATGATAACATCCACTCTGAGAATGAACCATCAATGAAATACATGTAAAAAATAGATGATAATTTAAGAAGAAGATGTTTTGTGAATGTCTTAGTATTAATCACACGTAAAAATGAAAAAATAGTCATAGGTAATTAGAATAAACTTTTTCAAGAATGTTTGCCCTTGCTATTGCAATGAATCAGAAGGAACATATATGATATTATTAATGTTCATCCTTTCTATTGTATTTGAAATTATCCACTTTGAAGTGCAATCATATTTCATAAGAGGCTACGATATGTCACATTTATATTATAAAGACATGCTCCCTTGAAACAAGAAGAATCTCATTGCGACAGTAACAATGTGTAGTACTTGATTGTATTCTCACCTCTCCACAATCGATAGATTAGAGCGGGGTAAAAATCTATTAAAAACTTAGGACTCATGTACTTAGCTAACCCAATCCATTGTTCAATCATGACGCTCTCACGACAACGCAACTTATATCATCAACCTTTCCACCCTTTCCTGATTTATACGCTTCATACCCTGATCTTCCCCTGGACGCTTTCGAGTATGGAGTCAAAGCATCATTATCAAGTGATACTGTACGAGATATCTCACAAATCTTTTTTGCTATGACGCTCGATTTGACATTGGCAGGAAAGGTCGATATTAAATCAACAATATCAGCATCACTCAGATTGTCAAATACACCATCGGAACCAGCCACAATGATATCACCAGGAAAAATAACAGTTTCAAGAATTGTCCCGTCTTGAGGACGATCATTAGAGACTCCACCCAACTGATATGGGCAATCAAAATAATGAACGATTTCTCTGGTACGTGCAACAATGACTTTATCTCGAATCACTAGACATGCTGAGTCACCCAAATTCAACGCTCGCAACACGTTGTCTCGTCCTATACTCGCAACCACTGCTGTGGAGGCTCCGGTTCCTTCCATATCAGCAATTTTTTTCGCCTCATTCAAACAATCGGTAATATCACCAATGGACCATCCAGATGATGATGCCTTCATAGTGACTACACCATTATTGCTGGCACTAAGCCTTTTCATATTGTCTGCCAAAGAAAGAGAGTACAATTTCTTTCCCTGAGCTTTTTCTGCACCCGAAACCCCATCAAAGATACCAAAATTTCTTCCGTTTATAAACACAGCATCTTCTCCACCCCATGATATTTTATTCGGATGTGGCTTTCCTTGCATTGCAATGTCTAAAGATACTGTTCTGAAAACCTCAGATACAAATGAGCTCTGTTGTTCTGGTTCTGTAGAAACTTCTTGAGTTAGTTGCGTTTGAAATGCCTTCATCATTACGGCAATATTCAAGGTGGGACGAGCAGAGGTCTCTGCACCCCAAACAACATCCAACAAGTCAGAATCGGACACTTTAGCCTTCACCTTAATGGCAGAGGCAACTTTGGGAGGATTGAATGAAGCAAAGGTTTTCTTAAATACATTCTTTAACCCTTCTACCCAAACTTTATCTTCTGCCTTTACTTCATCCATAAATGCTTCAGTAAATGTGACACCACTTCCTTCGCTGTTCTCTTTAAAACTAATGGGTGAGAAAAGGGACTCTTTCTCCACAGACTCAACTCCTCTTTGAATAGTGGATCTTTTTTTATTTATATCAGTACTCAATGTTTCAGTATTTTTTATTCCTTTCGGTGTATCATTCTTATTTAACCCAAAAAATGAAAAAATGTCTTTTGTCTTCAAGGAGGGACCACTTTCATCCAATTCCTCTGCAAATTTTATAGCTTCCTCTGCTTCTGCAATGACGTTGTCCAATTCATTTAGAAAATTGTTGTTTTTCGACACCCTCTCTTGTAGATCCACTAGCTGTTGTTTACCATCGTTATAAGTGCTACCAGTAGGAATTGATCTCTTCATTCTGTTCCCATCGTTAGTAAAGATTCCCCCAAACATCTGACTAGTACTCTCGAATTCTTTCTTCTTCTTTTTTGTGGTAGTGGCCATGTATGAATTGACATTCGGAAAAGTGCTAGTAGGTTTCTCCCAAACGCTTTCACCAGTGACACGGTTAAAATAGTACACGAATCCAGTTGTTTCATGGTCGATATAAGCAGACCAATTTCCTTCACTGGCGAGGGGTTCAGGAATATTGCCGGGGCCTGCCGATGATAGTTGGGTGGATCGCAAAGGAGTTTGTCGTGTGTGTAATGATCGTAGAGTGCTGTATTTTGTGTACTGATACAGGAAAGTCGCCGACGACGGGATGAAGCCGAACGAAACCGTTATACAGTAAACGACATTCATGGCATGTTTATGATACACCCTCATTGTGTGCTATATTCTTGATATCGATTGAGTTGAAAAGAAGATGTGGTGATGGAACAATGAGAGGATTTGGATTGGAAATGTTGTTGTTATGCTCCCCATTTGCTAATCGATGCTTTTTCCAAGAGACACGTACGTCTGAGAGGTGGAGTATAATGAAGTTGAAGGAATGCCCCTCTCAAGAGAGAGAAGAGTAAAATAATTGTACTACTCAGGTTTTTTTGTAGTGACGAATTATTCGCTTGGCCATAACTCATCTAATATTGGTCATATAAAGTTTAAACATGGAAGTACTTCCTTTTTTCATGTGCTTTCCAATGAAAGTGAAAGTTATTAAAGAAGATACCAATGCATTTTTTAGTCTTAGTTTTAAATTAACTGCAAGCTACAGCAAAGTTTTGAAGGAATTCAAAATTTGAACACATATTAAGCTACATTACTCTAGCTGTTCAATGCAAAAAGATTAATTGAATTGGCCAACAATGGGCTGAGACATGCCCTAGTGGAGAAACCCAATTTTTTGGTGGTATCATTTACATTTTGTGGAATTTGGGTAATGCAGTGCAAAACTCACTGGATGCCCTTTGGGAACTACCCTAACATTAGGCTTCTTAAAAATTAGTCATGTCAAAATTTTTGAGAGAAACTGTTGTCACCACCTGATGTCAGAATCTTTTTGTACTCTGACCTGTCTTAAAAAATGAGGTCAGTTAGGGAGGTTTTACTCACTGGTCAGCCACTGAAATTCAGTCAAATTGAAAAAATGTAGGCTAACATAGGAATTGATCAAGGGAGGCATTCA
>JALLAW010000474.1:0-13020 GCA_036939535.1 Cyclotella kingstonii | reverse complement strand
AACGTCTGCTAATGTCATGATGTACACTAGCAGACGTTGCTTCGGGGCAGGATACAATGGGGTAATCTGGAAGCGTGGAAAGCGGGCAGCTAGAGCAGCAGCGTTTCGGAACAGTAACAATCTAGTGCCATCTACAGCTAAGCAAAGTCATCTTGGATCACGGTCAGGCAAAATCGAATTCACTTCGCAGGCCGGGTGCAATGCGATGAAGAATGTGGATCAGCCGGAACTGGATAAAATATCAGTGTCGAGGGAGTCAGGAGATTTCAGATCTAACATCTTCAGATGGGGGGGGTTGTTCTGCTGAGGTAACGAGGAGGCATAAGTTATCATCAGTTCAACAATTAATTGCCTACTACGATGTTAAACAGCTCTTCTAGAAATCAACACTAACTGAAAGACACAACTCCCTAGCTAGATGGTTCAACGGAGAAAATGTGAAATCCGCATTTGCGTTTAACAATGATCCATCCGAGGCGATAACTTTTCATCAACCAGGAAGAACCGGATTTTTATGCAGACCTTAGCCAATATGCGAAAGGCTGGGAGAGGGATTTCAGAGAGCTGGGCCGATGGCTGTCTTGAAAGATTTCTCTAAACCCCAAGAAAATTACGAGAATTGTTGTTGCCTACAGGAACGGCGTGGGTAAGCCAACGGGGTTAAAAACAATATACCAGCAGTATATGCGCTACATAGATAAGAATCAAATTCGGCCTTTTCCGACAGCAAATAGACTAGTTATTCTACATGAGATGTTTGACTTTGATTTCATAGGGCAATGCAGTTATTCGTCCCAACAAGGAGAGAAATTGATCATAGTGATTTCTGGAAAAAATTAGAAGCTGCGATTCTAGATATCGAAGAGTTCTTTCACAAGCATTACGATGGACTACCTCCGGAGATTCATATTAATGGTTCTAACCCAATTGGCGGGTATTTTAAATCAAAAGATTTTGAAAGGACTCAGCTGATGATTCTCTCTTTCTCGGAATCTTCCGGGTGATCATAGAACGTTTCTCTTCGATGTCTCGTCGGTTTCTCTGCTCGGTCAGGAAAGGCTCAAAATTTTCTCTCCAGCAGGAAGACGTTTAGTCTCATCAAATTAACCAGCTGTGAAAAACTACATTGGTGAAGTGGAGAAGCAATACGAGATCCACAAAGTACTAGAAAAGTTGTCACAGTAAGATAGCAAGTAGAGGTCAGAGGAGCAGGAAGAAGTGAAGATGAAGCTACTGAAGTTATATAAACAAATGGCGGAATCAGATTACACGCGGAAATGAATGCAGGAAGATACTAACACCCTCATTACCTTTTAGCCCGGACATTAAACTGTGTTATGACAGGATCCATAACCTTAAAAAATTGTGCCGGATGCTTCAGGGGAATAGGACCAACAGAGGCAATCTGTTCAGGTTTGCACGAAGGTTAAGAATTTTGCACCCTCTATCGTTGTCCCTGATGGATATTGACTGTGAGATTGAAAACGGACGAGCTGTACAGAAAGATTTCACGAGCAGATCCAAGTGGATACGTCAGGAGCATCTGCGTCAATGTCTTCTAGAAGCGAGAGATAAAGAGGATAGGGTACGGGAAAAGGAGGTTAAGATCATCATGAACAGAGAAAAAGTACGCAACACATAGCGAGTGAACCAGTCGGCAACTAAAGGACCACAGCTATCCAGCGTAACACATGTGACAACGGTAAAGGACGGCTCGAAAACTGCCCACAGATCCAAAGAGAACATTGAAGCCACGATGCGAATAGAAGTTGACTCCAGGTTCACTCATGCACATGATGTTCCGATCATGCAAACACCACTAGGTGAACGCCTCCACTATTTAAACGGTGATGATCTCGCGGTCATTATTAGGGGGCAGTATGTGCCTCCAGAGGATATGGATCTCGCAACCAAAATCATTTTGGAAGAGATAGGGAGAATAGGTCTTCAGTAGAATGTAATCAACTGCACGAGTGCAAAATCACACATGACGATATAAGATCTTTCTGGTCCAAAGCTCGGGAGTGCACATCTTCATCGGCTTCAGGAATTCATTTCGGTCACTACAAGGCTGGAATACAGAGTACATCGATTCTGAAGGGCGTGGTGCTACAATTGAACTTGATTACGAGTACGGGGATTCCTTCTCGCAGCTGGGGCGTCGGAAACCAGGTGATGTTCGAAAAGATAGCAGGGTTAGCGCTCGTTAATAAGTTGCGCGCAATTCAACTTATGAGGCGGACCTCAACTTCTTCAACCGATTCTTCTTTGGGCAAAATGCTCTGAATGCACTTAAAAGCACTCATTCTATCTCTGAGGAACTCTACAATCAAGAAGGTGCTACATCAGAAGATGCCTGCTGGGATAAAGTGCTAACGATCGACCTCTCATTTCAACTACGTCACTCACTAGCCATAGTTTCTGTGGACGCGGCAAACTGCTACGATCGTGTGAACCATTCAATACTATTATTAATCTGGTTCACGTTATTACAACGAAACAAACCGGCGATATGAGCAGCATTACGTTCGCTCCAAGAGATGAAGTTCTTCCAAAGAACTGCCTACGAGGACTCTATCATTGCGCTAGAAGAAGAAAGCAGATAATTTATGGGTGTTGAGCAAGGGAGCGGGGCAGCCCCGGCATCCTGTCTACAGATAAACTCGGCCATAGACAACGTCTTTAAAACTCAACAAGGGGGTGCAAGTATGCCTAAGCCCCTATGCAGATTCTCTAGAATTGCCAGTCTTGGAGTACAATTCGTGGATGACACGGATCTATTTTTCTGGGATGAAAAAGCCACAACGTTACTCTCGCTGTTCTCCAAGATTCAACAGGATACCAAGCTCTACAATAATCTATTAAGAGCAGTCGGAGGAGCCTTGAAAGGTTAAAAATGTATCTGGTACGGAATTGACTACAGCTGCAAGAGTGGGGTCTGGGGCTATCGAGAAGTGGCGACATCGCCTCTAAGTATTATAGAAGCCGACGGCTCAGAGACTATTATTCCGAGAGTAGAACCCCATGTAAGTCGGAGAACGCTGGGGATGCATGATGCTCCGAAGAGAGGCCTTGTTTCTCACTTCGCAGGGATGGAAGAAAAGGCTAATATGTGGCTCTTTCGGATAAAAACTGCAAGATTACTTTCTCATATAACATGGGAGGCTTATAGATTCCAACTTCGGCCAAGTTTAATATACGGCGTCGGAACGCTTAATAGCTCAACAAAAGAGGGATAGGAAGTCCTATGCTCTCTGGATTATAGACTACTTCCTCTACTTGGAATATGTCGGAATATTCCGAAGACGCTGCACCGCTTGCCATGTGCATTAGGTGGCTTTGGATTTTTTGAGATCACGACTGAGCGGCTGATTGAAAGGGTGAACCTATTCTGTCAGCATTATGGCACCTTCTCAACAATAGGCAGGAAGCTGACGGCATCATTACAAGCCCTTCAGCTCGAATTTGGATGCGCAGGCGATCCAATTGCAAGGCCTCTCAATATCTGGGACAGTCTAGCTTCCCCATCTTGGATTAAGAATTTCTGGGAATCTATTCAATATTCCGGCCTCAAACTATGGACAAGGTATGAACAAATTCATCCACCGAGAGAAAATGGCAAATTTTTTATGGACTGCTCCTCGAGGTTAGGACGACTTCAGGGGCATGAATAGGCTTAATAGATGTAGACTGTACAAACGTGCAATCTTTCTCTCAGATCTAGCTTCAGCAGATGGCCGGACCCTGGAAACAGAGTCCCCGGACTCCGTTACCCAGGTCTCATCCAGGTATAGGTTACCTAAAGAAGAACCGACACGCAATGATTGGCGGCTGTGGTCCTTACTTCTAAAAACAATTACATCATCCACCTACAAGGTCACATCCAGTCTAGGCAGCTGGATACATAGCACTCATAGGTAGTGGAATTGGTTCTATGATCCGGAAATACGACAACTTCTTCATCATGCTCGGGTATGGAGTTGCTACACAAGGAGAACAGGAGGAAGTACAAGTCATCGGCTGACTTTTAAATTAGACAAGGTTATAGGCTCTCCCAAGGCAATACCTAGACAGATTGCATCGATCACTGTAGGGAGGGGTGCGTTGTGATGAACTCATGGGCCAAACTCCTTATTCCATCGACAACGGTGAAAGCTAGCACCTCCTTGTGGGCCAAGCTAGCATAAAACGGTGGAATGTGGGTTTAGGAGAAACATAAAGCAGTTCTGTCAGAGCCATCCACATTGGTGCTTCTCCAGGACGGACTGCTTTGCAGGTCGCTAATTTGTGTCTCGGATGGCTCTTTCAATGGTGCTTTTCCACACTTATGCGGTGTATGATGGATTATTTGCAACCAATGGACTGGTAGATCGATTCAAGGCTCTTTTGCGGAACAATCTCTTAGAGCGACATCGTTTAGAGCAAAACTGTTAGGTTTACTGTCCATGTAGTCGATCGTATCGGCCACAGCGAGCACGCACCAATGCACGGACTGGGCAGTGGAAATTCATTACGACAATAAAAGTGCCAAATATTTAGTGGCCAGCTTAGGGAGAGTCAGTCCATCGGCAAAATGCGCCAAAATTTTACAATGCATCAGAAATGCGAAGCACCATATGGAGAGTGTGCTTTAATATAGACACGTGGCTGGTCATACGGACAACCTACTTCAATGGGAAGCTCTTTCGCTTTCAGGACAACTGAATTGCATCTGTGACACTCGCACTCGCGATGAATTAGGCACTGCAGATCACGCATCTACTTTGAGAATTCTCCCATTTGAAATGATGACCCTAACTTTGCATTCCAAGTAGCAAACGGACCTGATGCAGGAATACAATAGGCTAACATTGGGGAAAATTATAGCCAAAAAGTATTACAACGACCACAAGAGGAAATATTTGAAAAGTCGATTAGATGGGACTACACCACGCGGTATCGAAATCCCCATAGTCGTTTAGGATCTGGCTAGTCAAACAACAATCAGATTTTTGCGACACAGGAGTTCAGTTAAATAGAAAGAGTTTGGGAGAAGTCACAACAGAATGTCCGACGTGTGGCAGGTTAGAGACAGCCTCTCATCTTTGAGTATGTCCCGATCCTACAAGAAAATAGCTTGCAGAATGGCTCGATGAGGGGGACAAAACTGACCCAGAAATCATATTGGATTCCTAAATATCTCTTTCTTCGAGGAACCAGGACACTGGAAACTCTCGGTCCATTCACATCAGATATGATGGCACTGGCTAGATCACAAAACGAGATTGTTTGGTGAAACTTCACGGAAAGCGAAAAACACTTAAAGGCAATTAACCACTCCATTGCTCCTCATCAATGGGTATCGGGTTTCATCACTAAACTCATATGCTTACCGCATTCTCAATAGATTTTCCGGAACGCAATAGTCCATAAAACCGCACTCAGTTACAGAAGAAACCAAGAGCTCAAGCGTGTTGAGCAGATATTGCTGTCTTTGCGGGCACCGACCCTGATAATCTTCCAGCACACGCCCCCTTACTTCTTGGGATTGATTTTCGAGAAGTCACAGAACAAAAGAAATACTGGATCACAGCAATGAGAGCGGCTCTCACAGTCTCGGGTAGCATCGCGCCGCTGTCCACCATTAAAGGCCGTGGCAAATGTAAGGAATTAAGGAGGCTTGATGCAGTAAGACACATAATCATGTCGGAAAGGGGTTAAGACATTTCCACCAACGCGAATTTATTAGACTTCCTCAAATGACCACCAGCTCGCGAGGATTATCTTCCTAGGAAAAGGCTGAAGTATTAAGTACAGGCGTAAGCGAGGCAAGAGAGTAATTCTAGCCATATTATCTAAATATGGCTATTAAGAACGATAGTGAGGTAGACTGATGTTTTTCACCTCCAACGAAGAGCCCCACTACTCCTCCATCTTCCCCCTATAAAGAGATCCACCGTTAACACTTCGTCTCGCAACGCCTACATCTACCCAACAAATAGGCCCACCACCTCTTCATTGTATTCCCAAGATTGGCAGTACTAGGGCGTTTACGGAGAGACTCAGCATGCAAGATGTCAGGGAGCATGAGTCATTATGATCGGTATCTCAGGAAGGTACACCCTGACTTCGCCTCATTCAATGAGAAAGAATCCGCATCACAACTACCCAAATCGATGTCAAGATGACGTAGAATCCGACCCCGGTCTGCTGTCCGAAAGTAGAATTTTTCCGCCCGGACAAGTTCTGGCCAGTTAGGGCTCGTCCGGACGTCAATGATGAATCATGTGGCAGAACTAGGGCCTTTTCGGAAAGAACTGCATGGAAGACGTCATTGCCGCATGCTTCACTTGCGTAGTATCTCGACTAGTTACATTCCGATACCTACCTGCTCGCTCTGAGGGAAACCCGCAATACAACTATCCGGTTGGTGTCACGAAGATATATACTACGACGCCACAATGTCGATCGAGAGTGAAACCTGTGATGACACCGACTACTTTGCGGATTCCGGTCATAAACTGTATCCACAAAATTTCGACGCAACCATACCCGAGCAAGCTTCTACTCCGACCCTACTCCGACCCCAAACACACCACCACGAAGGAATTAGTAATAAATGCTCTGACTCGCGTTACCGACCGAGAGGAGAACTTTTTAGACCGGTCAAGCTTCGGCAGCGATAGGGTCCATATGGATGGCAACAACGAATCAGAGCTATCTTCGGCAGAGCTAGAGGTTTTCAGGAGAGAACTGCACGGAAAAAGTCATTGCTGAATAATTCACTATGGTACTATCTCGATAAGAGACACTCCGACCTCAACTTGTTCGCTCTGAATGAAACGCGCAGTGCAATAGAATCTGACCGCGCAGTAGCCTGCAACCTGGCCGACAATATCTACTTTGCAGATTTCAGACAGGGTCCTTTGATTATCTGTCTGACCTCAATATCTACCCCACCTGTCATAGAGTTACACAGCTTGAGCTTATCCGGATGTTAATCGGTCTCGTAACTGCAAGACCTCGCATTGCGGATCACGAGCAAAATTCGCAAAAGTTCCGACTCCACAACATTCTCAGAAAGCCACACTCCGATCTCACCCTGTTCAATCATAGGGAACCCGCATCACAACTACCCAAATCGATGTCAAGATGACGTATACTCCGACCCTGGTCTGCTCTCCGAAAGTAAAATTGTGCTGACCGGTGAAGCTCTGGAAAAGTTAGGGCTCGACTGGACGTCAATGAAGAATCATGTGGCGGAATCAGGGCCATTCCAAAAAGAACTACACGGAAGACGTCATTGCTGCATGATTCAGTATAGTATTATATCTACTAGTTACATTCCGCTCCCTACCTGCTCGCTCTAAGAGAAAACCGCAATACAACTATCCGGATTGGTGTCAGGACGATATGGACTTCGTCCTCGCAATGTAGATCGAGAGTTAAACCTACAACAGAGGTGCTCATATTCTGGCCGACACCGACTATTTGGCTGATTCTGTTCATAATCCATAACCGCAAAAATTCCCATAGACTTCTACTCCGACCCCGAAACTGAGTGAAACTCGAAACACAATACATTCAACCCACAGTGTCGATCGAGAGCTGAACCAGCATCACAGTTGTTTCCAACCTGACCGACAGCAATTATTTTGTGGATTCCGGGCTGTGTCCTATGATTATCTATTGGAAAAAAATAGCGCTTATCCGAACAGTAATGCCAGCTCGGACTCTTTATCTCAAGAACAGTTACAAGTTTTCCCACAGGCTTTTACTCCGACCCCGCAACATCATTTTCCGTAAGAGATACGACAAGGCATATCGATGTCGAGGACCTAGCGCTGCCGAACGAGAGTAAAATTTATCTGTCCGATCGAGTTTGGGCAACGTTAGAGCTCCTCTGGACGTCAATGATGAATCGGCTTTCGATCACTGGTCGTGTCCAGTTGCGTTTGGCAGAGCTAGAGCTTTTTCGGAAAGAACTGCATGGGAAACGTCATTATCGGTTGGTTCGCAATAGTACTAGCACTCCGACTCCAAATCGTTCATTCTGAGGGAAACCAGCAAGAGAACTATCCGGTTCGGTGTCACGATGACGTATTCTTAACTTTCATCTATATAGCCGCTAAACCCGCAATAGTTTCCGAAGGCAACTACTCTGACCTCGAAACCTAACTTTCGGTAACACAGTCACTAAACCGCAAATTTTCCCGAAGATTTCGACTTCGACCCCGAAATATCAGTTTCCGGTTCGCGTACAAATGGGTAGTACAAGGACATGAATCCCAACATATCAAAATACAAAGGAATCAGTTCTAAATGTCATATGTGGAAAAACACCAACTTTCGCCAAGTTTTGTTGACCACAAACGTTGCTGTTCACGAACATCTAGTCCACTGACCGCATCATCCTTACAAGCTTAACACGATGCCAGATGAGTATATCGCCCTCAATAACGAAACCTTTAATTTTCTCGATGACGCCAACGTAACTCTCAAAAAGGTTTTGAAGATTCTCACTTGCGGCTTTTGCCATCGAATAGTGAGCAATCCAAAGAAGTCTGGAGTATGCAACCATCTTGCGTGCATGGACTGCCTCTCCGACTTCGACGATAAAATTAAGAGAGAGAAGAAGGCCAGGAAATGCCTCAAACGTCCCATAAAGCTCAATTAAGAGCGTATCGATTTCTTCAGACCTCTCCGCTCTTTCAATGATCAAGGAGTTCGTTTCCTCCTAGTCAGGGGACCTCCTTCAGACAGGGTTCGGGGATTCATGGGAGTCATCGGCACTTCTACTAGATAGGAATCCTACATCAGAACCAACCGATAAAAGCTAGAAAATGAAGGGGCTCATACTTGGTAGAACTCCCTCCGCCAGCGAACTTAAGGGTCTCATTGAAGCTTGTTGGTCAGGACTTAAGGAGGTCTCTGCTACACCCACAGCCCCAACAGACCCAGTAGACCCAACTTCATTAATATGCCTTTCGAAACGAAAATCGGCTCCTACAAATCACTATTCTCCCGAGTCGAAGAAATCCTCGGTTCCGCGGAAAAGGACAGGAAATGAAGTGAAAACAGATGATCCCGAGGGTATAACCATCACTCCGGAAAAGGCACCGCGGAAGCGTTCTAAGAAGAAGTCACCTCCTCAAAAGGCTCCCTCTCAACCAAACTCTGCAGCCACGGTGGAGAAAAACTCTTCACTTCTATCATTTACAGAAATCTCAGATTCCTTCATTACCTCGCCGAACTAATCCCCCGTCACGGAGAAGGCAGCAAGGAAGCGACTCAAAAAGAAGTCACTGTCTATGTAGGCTCCCTCCACTTCATCTCCTACAGAACGGCAGCTTCTATCACCCATAGAGAACTTAAACCCATTTTCGGATACACTCGACAAAGACCTCCTGGTCCTGTTACCCAACAAGTTGGCCCCGAGAAAAAACCGAAAGTTCCTCTGACAAAGACTAAAGTTCCTACAGCGTCACTGAAGCTACCCACAACTAGACCGGAATCCCCAGCATCTCCATGGGAGATGAACGGACCGGAAACGCTGGCAGGAGTTTCATCACCTTTGCCAGACGGCAGGTGTCCCCTATGTAACCCTATAGGTGGGATTGTCACAGTGGACGATATGCGGTATGTCATCATACCCCAGGACAGCTTTTGGGCCTGTATGGCATTATCGGACATTGAATTTCCACAAGTCTTAGGAGAGTCTCCGACAGCTGAGCTTGTTGCACGATTTGTCACATTCAAGTCAATTCAAAATAGGTCTATTACCTTTGACATCTTTGTCAGAGCTACGACATTGGAGCTCTCGATAGATAGATTCAACGTGCACCTTTTCTCCCAAGACTTCACTGAAGAACTCCTCTATCCCTATATCATACACACATCATCCTTCTTTTTACGGGTGGGAATCAAAGTTATATTATCTGACATGGGGATGATAAAGTTCGACACTGCGGTCACTCTGAAAGACATCATGGCAGAACTGGAGACGACAGTCTTTCTGCTTTCCAACCAAGAAGACGATTGTTATGATTTTTTCTCCTTAAACAGTCGGAAAAGGACTCTGCGCCAAGGAAGATCCTTCTGTCAGTGAGTTCTTCCAAAAGAAGGACTGTTCAGGCAACGGTCCAGGCACTCTTCGTAGATGCGCCACAGCTATCCCATGCGGAGACAGCTATCTCGGCATTATAAAATGTAAATGGGGCTACTTTGCGCGGGATAAATCGAATATGATAGGGAAAGATTTCTTCCAAGCACTCCTGTAAGAGATGGGCGAGGATTCTCCGTTGGAATTCTTGGCAGATCTGCGGAAATGGGTTTGTAACAACTTTTGGAAAGACCCGACGCTAGCAGGAAACGAGATTAGAGAGCATAATAAATTTCTCTCCAACAAAGAAATCTCCAAGACAATCATCCTCCTGGAAAATGATGCTCTTCCATCGCTAGCTATTCGACATAGGACGGCATCAATTCTTGAGCGCCACATACACCTTTTTGATGTGTCATCGGGAACACTCACCGCAACCCATTTTTCATCGGAGGACAAAATCTCTGACTGCTCACACAGTTTCCTTCTGCAGGAGATGGACGTATTCTGGCCGCGTCGGAAACTAGGAAATCATGAGTTACTAAAGCTTGCAGCGGAACTGAAAAAGAAGTACGCGGAGGAAATTCTGGGAGATTCCGACAGAGTATCATATAGATTGAGAGTCTTATATACACTTCTCTAAAGTAGCTACTCCCTTCGAACACATCTACCAATGCGCGAAAGTCTGTCTGAGAGAGAGCACTCTGGCAACGGATCCTAATTTACCACCCTCTCTCCGCAATGCTCTCCGCTTAGTAAAATGGGTGCCCTTCAACAACTTTGCAGAGGATTTATACGGGGGTTACTTGAGTCATCCACATGATTGCACTCTTTCAAAACTGATCGAGGAGGACTACAGGTTTCCGCTCGAAATTATCTGTCTAGGCCACTTAATCTCGACGACGTCACTTCTGCAGGTGAGAGAAGTTCTAGCAAACCTCCCTCACAAAGATTGGTCTCCACTGACAGGAGGATATAGAACAAAAAATACCTTCCAGATTTGTCGGAACACCTCAACGCGGGTCACAAATTGTTAGCGGTACGATTGGAGATCAAAACATGCTTAGCTCCTGTTCCACCTTTTTTAGAAACGGTACCCCAAACTACAAATTAGCAGTGTCAGAGCGATCTTATCAGAAGCCTATGCGTGCAGTCAGTATGACGGTTACAATCAACACCTTCACTCAGACTATCCAGACTCAGTCTACCTCTACCCTTCAGAACGCAGACCTATCTCCGTAATTGTTGCTCTCGACGAATTCCGCCTTGAGCACCTCATCAACTTCGAAGATAGCGATGAGGACAGAGTGGAATCGCTTGCCCGTCTTGGTCTGACTACATTATTCACGAACAGATGCCAGCATTCGGGAAGCCGGAACACACTTGACAGTGATGCCTATAGACTTTTTGCATTCATCGTGGAAAAAGATGCGGATCAACCACGCGATAGAATCAATAAGTCTCAGAACGTCACTCGAGGCGGCACAAGGAAACTGTCCCTACCATCACAAAGCTTTCCGCGTGCTGACCATACCATCAGTAAAATATCCACAATCTCTACCACAGTAGTTACTGCCTCTCCAACAAAGAGTCCAACAACACCAGTCACAGCAGCTCCAGCAAAGATCCCTATCGCCTCATCCACAGGTTCTCCAACAGGAGACTGTCACCCTTAGACCGAAACAGTTGAGAGTGAGGCGAATATGAACTCAGAGGTAGATTCTGATAAGAAGGTGAGGGAGAATTGCACCGGGAAGGACATCACAGTCCGGGAAGATACAGCGGCAGTCGAACCAGATTGGACGTGGACCGAAACAACCACCCTCCAATATCCCGACACGCGCATGTCCAACGGTGATGATGGCATTACATCGGTAACACGCACAACGATACCAGCGCCAGAGACAATGGTTCAGTTGATTGCGGCTTCCTCAACAGGCGACCGATCTCAATACTCAACTTCAGTGTCTATGACTCTGGTTACTGGCATGACGCACTCGAGTATTATTTCTGAGATAGTGCGGGCCAATCCGCCGCGTGCTTCACTTCCTTCAATTGATTTCCAAAAGGATGATACTAACAACAGTGATTCCGGACAGACTGAAGCTGTGACAACAGAGACAGTCGAGGAAGTGATTATCCCGGAACGGGCGGATATTACCTCGCTACCGGACCTTACTCCTGCTCAGTCTCATGAGAATTGTGAAGCTCCTACCACAAATGCGCCAGTCATCCCAACAAATACAGATGGGGAAGGAACTACCCCTCGAAGTGGAAAAATCTCGGATTCAGTTGAAGAAGAATCATCCTCAAAACTGTGCGGGCGTTTAAGATACAATCACCCTCAACGAGATGCCACGTGGACCGGGACGTTTCAAAGTGAGGAAGATGCAAACTGCGATGTTGACTTCGATGTAGCTTTCGATGAGTCGTCAAAGGAGAGAGACACCGGGCGGGACACCACATTCCGAGCAGATTCGGCGTCAGGTGGGCAAGATCTGACAGGGATTGAAAGTTCCACGCTGCCTTCACGAATAGGTTAGCGCTCTTCTCGGGTAAGGGTTCGGTCTCATTACCCTCAAATGGATTGACACAAATTGATAACAACATCGGTGGCGACCTATGGACTGGTGCTGCGACATCGAAAACGGTTGAGGAAGTGATGATCCCTGGAAGTAGGCTACCAGATCCGATGTCTGGTCAGTCTCTGGAGAATACTGTCACTTATACTGCGGAAGAGCAAGTCACTCTGATGAACACAGTTGAGGTAGTGTCTGTCTCGGGAGGTAGTAAGATCTAGGAGTTATCTCCTCGTGCGGACATAACTTCATCACGGCACTCAACTGAAGCTGTTACTAGGTGGAAGCAGGACAGACCACAGGGCTCTCCCAGCCATCCATTTCTAGCACAGAGCACAGCCATATCATAGTAGTAGCATA
>JALLAW010000473.1:0-13021 GCA_036939535.1 Cyclotella kingstonii | reverse complement strand
GGTAGATCTAATACCTGGGAAAGCTTGATGGCATTGCTCTGTTTCAAAGCAATGCAAATTTGTAATCATTACTTATAAAACAATTATCATTACTAGTTTATTGCACTACAAATACTTCCTTATTGTCTGTGGGTAGGACTACTTCAGGAATGGCAGAGAAGCCTTCCACCCTTCCACCCTTCCACCCTTTCTTCCTTCTTTCCTTCCTTCCTCCCTTCCTTCCACCACCTTCCATTCTCCCACCCCTCCACCCTGGGAATGGGCCTTTCCTGGATTCAGAGTGGCAAAATGTAATGGGCAAATAAGATTGGTATTTGATTTCAGAAGATTAAATAGTCAGTTGCTAACAAAACTGATCTTTTTACCATCAGGAGAGCAGATCCTGTTCAGCGTGAAAGGATTCGTGTACATAATGGTGTTAGATCAAAATATAGGATATTTTAAAATTCAAAACGACAGAAAGCAAGAGAGATACTTCTGGTGGTATCCACATTTGGTTATTTTGAACGCTGTATTCTTCCAATGGGACTGTCAGCTGCAACAGATTAAATCCAAAACAGGGTTCCAGCAATCTGCAACATAATGAAAAATAAAATCACAGAACCTACCTTTTATGATGATGCCATTCTTCATGTGAAAGGTCTTTTTTTCAAAATCATATTGAAATTTCGAATGAAATGCTGCACCTGCTAGGAAAGAATGGATTCCAGTTAAATGCAAATAAATCTTCATTTATTGGAACAACAGCATAATTTTGGGTTTTCAACTCACCACAAATGTTTACCATCAAATAAATAAAAGAGAAGAGGCGATTCTCCGAATTAAAGCACCTAAAACATTGAAACAAGTGAGAGAGTTTGTGGGCATGGTCAATTTCATAAGAATCACATACCTGGTCGAGCTGGAATCCTAGCCCCCCTTACAAGTCTCACCAAGAAAAATGTAACCTTTGTTTGGAAATAAGATGAAAATCTTTTCCGCTAATAAGGGCGAAAATTGCAGAAAACATTATGCTAACTTACTCTGATCCAAGCAAGACTTTTCACATCTACCAAGATGCAAGCAACTCTTTTGCAATGGGAGCCATGTTGAAGCAAGATGGAAAAATCATCTCCACTTTTTCAAGAAAGTTCAACGCTGCTCAATTGAAATCAACAGTTACATAAAAAGAGTTGTTAGCATGTGTTGCAGCATGCCTCCACTTCCACAATATAATCAGTGGTTGCAACATCACAATCCATACAGATCACATGAATCTTACCTTTTTGGATGCTAAATACTCCTCTCTCCGCATTCTACGTCAACCTCTCCTGTTGGATGAAAAATATAATGCTAAGTTAGTTTTTATAACAGGGAAGCAGAATACAGGAGGTGATGCATTGTCACGTCTACCAATGGAAAATTCAACTAAAACACCAGTTAAAGAAAGAAACATGTTGGACTACACGAACAGGAACAACCCAATATTTCCGCTGGATTTAAAAAAAAACATTAAGACAGAACAGAGAAAGGACAAGACAATACATGACATGTGGAAGTCTAAAGCCGCGGACAGCAAGCTAACAATTGAAAGAACTCGCCAAATAAAATCAGTCAAATCAAGCAGAAAAATCTTGGTTCCAAAGAATCTACAGGAACTGATCATGGAGTGGTACAATGTCAACCTTTGGCACCTAAAAAGCAGCAAAGTGAAGGCCACGATAGAGCAAAACTTCACCTGGCCAACGCATTGAAAATTTTGTAAGGTCCTGCGACGATTGTCAGAGATACAAGGTATCAAACAAGAGACAACACGGAAAAATCCCACTTACCAATCTCCAATGACTCAAATCACCACGGTAAGTCCTTCAGGTTGATTGATGCTGGGAGTGGTTAGTCAATTATCAGGTGAACGGAAAACAAATCTCGATTTCCATTCACCTACTCACCATCATCAATGTCTGCACGGGATGGCCTGAGATCATCCAACTCAAAGAAAAATCAGTAAAGAATATAGCAATCCTCTTTGACAAATTCTGGCTCTGTCGATATCCCCGCATTGATTGTGTAACACAGGAAAACGGATCGGAATTTACAGGGTTAGAATTTAGGGAACTGTTGGAAAGTTATGGTATCGAGTAAAAACTCACCTCAGTTAAAAAGTCTACCGCAAACGCCATTGTAGAGAGGATGCACTTGCGCCTTGGAGACCACCTGCGTAGTTCCATCTTTGACGAAAATTGGTCGGAAGACATCGACCGGATCATCCAAGCCTGCGCCTTTGCCATCAGAGCCTCAGTAGCAGTGGAAAGCAAATACTCACCTTCCCAGTTAGCCTTCAGCTATGATATGCTGCTGTGCCAACACGTCATCATCGACTGGGAGCTGATAAAATACATTCGAGAGAAAAATTCACGTCTCGCGAATGCAAGGGAAAACAAATAAAGAATCGAGCACAAAAATAAAGTTGGGGAAAAAGTACTAATCGCGCTGAACGGATACGAATGGGCATAGTGGGCGAAAATCTCACCTTTGACGGAGCCAGGCGGTCCATTCACCATCACCAACATCGCAAACAACGCTACAGTCACCATCGACCGCGGTAATTTTTGGGATGTCATCAACATCCACCGGCTAGTCCCATACTTTGTCGCAAAGAGTCAAGCGGATAGTCACCATGAGCAGTTGTGACATCTGTGTTCTTCTTTTTATGACGTAGTAGTACTATTCAGCAATCCATGTATGTTCCATACATAAATCATGGGGGCATGACGTATCATGGGTTAAGTATCTATTTATGCTTACGTATTATACAATTACTATCTATTATAGTAAGAGTATCAGTTAACCTACGTAGGGTAGATTTCAAACTGATATGAAGTATTTTGCTATGCAAAGCAATGCTCTAGCTAAAGTCATTAATTCTAGCAATTGCATTCAACTACTTTAAAACTACATTTAGTCCTTATCTTCTGTGATAGGACACTGGGTACCCAAGTCTCGATTTTGAAATCCCTACCATGACAGAGCACTAGAAATTGTAAACTTCGGTCCGTCACATGTACTACTAAGAAATGTGAAACCCCAATGCTGCTCAAACGTGGCCCTAGCTAAATGCCTTTAAAATCTTGACGTGGTCACCATGACCATGTAACTCAATATGCAATAGGTATGCAAGTAGAGTGGTCATTTTGATGCCACCTCTGGCAAAAGACAGACAATGTGGGGGAGGATATGATGCACATTGAATAGATTATAAAATAAAGGAAATTGCTTACGTTTTTAAATCAAATCCGAAATCTATTCCATGATCCCCACCTATACTTCAAACCACACCAACACCACAACAAAGAGCACATCAAGGCGAAAAGACAAGGGCTTAACAATAACCACTTATACCTTGACAATTGTTCCAAATGTAACAATATGTGCAATGACCACTGCCTCTCCAATAAAGGAACTTAGAAATAGGTCTCATTGGATGATTCAATAGAGGCATAACTTACCCAGATGCAAAGGAATAAACATGTGGTACGACCCATCTTCGATAGCCATTATCTTGCCTCTTAACCAGCTTGAAACATCGGGGTAAAACATATCATACAACAGAATCAAAACTGACGGCTCATTCATTGCGACATCACCTGATAATACACTGTTATTCAAGAAAAACGAAATATGATTACCATAAGTCGACTTTTATTAAATTCATGATGACATAGATACCGATTCCAACATATTTCTAATAAACACAATTTTGTCTAACTTTTAAGGTTAGACTGCAACTCAAATTAAGCAAGCGATCAAGGAACGCAATAAGACCTATATGCGCTCCAACGAAGAGTGAATTTAAAGGCATAAGCTCATTAAAACTGCCCAATAACAATCAAACATCAAAAGAAAACAGTCAAAAATGTCCAAAACCAGTAAACACAGAATACATTCATTTACCACCAGATCTACTGTCACAACAAGCGATGCTCTCCCTAAGTGTAGACATAATGTTTGCAAATAAGTTATCATTTTTATTTCGATCTGCAATAAGATTAAATTCATTACAGCTGAGTACGAAATCAGCCAAGCCATTAAACGAGTTCTCATATTATTCAAATAAGCTAGGTTCACCAAACCATCCTTCCAGACTGCAAACTTGACGCTGCTGTATCGCACCTAACAGAAAATAAAATCTAGGTAAATACAACTGCATTCAAAGAACATGTTGGGCTAGTTGAGTTCATGATACAAACCATAAATAATCGATGCCGTGATTTAACACATACACTACCATATCGGTATCTCCCCGTCAGAATTTATTATAGATTAATTATATCACTCCATCCTTTTGCTTAATGCATTTTCCACCAAAAGAGGTATCTCAACTATTTATTCACCGAGAAAAATCGGTCTTAAACGAAATCGACATTGAAAAAGCACTGTAAACCCCAATTTGGAGCATATTGTGAAGTACATCAAGATCCACATCCATCTAACACACTGCAACCTCACAGTATGGCAACTACATGCTTTGAAATACAGGGAACCTACAGGGTACTTAGAAATTTCTCAACCTAAACACTGGAAAAATATTGAAACGAAAACAATGGACAGAACTACCAGTACCAACATTGATAATTAACACAGTAAAACATTATCAGCTCAAGCTAACCACTTGAAAGCAGGACTTGTCTTTGCAGACAGAAGTGGTACACTGGTACAGCGATACTGATGATCTCGTCACACCATCCCCAACACCTCTCCATAAAATTCAAGCCCTGTAGTCCTCACAGAGCAGGACACAAACACGGCAATTCTGCAGGATGACTCTAATCTCTAATAAACTGATCTTGTTAATGCAGCAGCAATACAAATAGACAATATTTAAATTGTTGCTCACTTGGACCACCCTGAAAATATTCATACACTGCTATAGTGAAATGATTCAAACTGCATACCACGCCGATAGAGCATGACATAATAACAACCTTCGATATCCCCATACAATTACAACCCATAGCAACCAAAAAATTCATTGTTCAAGCCCCTAATAGATGCATTCATGATTCCATCACCTATTTTCCTCGCACTAATCTCCAACAGGCTAATGTTCTGATCATGATCCTGCAAGGCTCACGCTCTGTTTTTCCTTTACCACTCTTACTCCCTTGCTTACATTCGAATGATGTTCTCTTTACAAATTATATTATAATCCATAAAACATAATATGAAAAATGAAACCCCAGAACTGCAGCAAGATAGTCTCTCCTGAAATCATTGCATTAGGTGGTATCTACAATACATTGGAGTTTTGAATTTTAAGTTTTGAGCTCATTTTCAGATAAGAACCTCTAAGAAACCTCATGACTCATACAAGAGGTATACTTGGAAAGTACTCATATATTGATGGACAAGAACTCAAAATTTGAAGCCAAGAATTGTTTTGATAACACAAGGGGATACCTACTCTTCAACAATCAGATGTCTAAACTTGTAACTTAGTTTCCTTTTTGATGTACAGCAGATACCACCTCAGAATGTGTGGAATAATATAGTTAGATGTAGACTTGTATTATGAGGTGAGACTGCCTCTTTTAGTGTCTGTGGGATACTTCATAAAGCAATGGTACAAGTAACTTTGCTGTATGAAAATGAGTTGTGAAGCCTTTCACCTTTGGCAATGAAGTGCCTCAAGGGGTTATTTTATGGCTGCTGGAAGGAAACCTCAGAAAAAGCTGGATGACATCAGGGCCTATCCAGAGTTGGAGCAAGTATTGGAAGGTTTGCACACTATCATCCACTATGTGACTACGAAGTGACAAGACGTGACAGATCACACTGTCAACAGACTATGTTTGACATGAGCCATTTATATATGTAAGTATCTCTTACTTATTTAACTTCAATCTTATGTATATAGGTATAAGTGCTTTGATGTGCCCCCACATCATAAGAGTAATGTGGTTGTAAGCCACATTACTAATTTATAACAGGAGAACTACATGGTTTGCCTATGTAGTGATCAATCCAAGATTGTAAGTACCTTGATGCGCCCCACATCAGAAGAATCATGGAACTTCTCAGTATTTTACATCTATATAGAGTGCATCATATGATATCAGAATAGATTGAAAATATATCAGAACACCTCATGTACCAAAGCATGTAGAATGTTAAATGTCTTGCCATTATAATTATTGGTTTTACAACCTTCATATATTTCAAGTATTCATCATTTTTTAAATATAAACTAAGCTCAAAATTTCCAAAGCCTCTGAGATTTCCCAACCAGCACATCTTTTTCCAGTTTACAGTGATGGTAGTAAGCAATGAAAAAATTACTTGTACCATCATATAATGTTAACATTAATAAGCACTCCTTTATTGGTGTGACAAAAATTTACCATAAATGGTGGAGATGCTTTTACTCATTCTTTTGATCAGCATGGCTACATCACCATCTGATCCTACAATTGATAATGAAAATTTGTAAAACCTTTCTCATAAGTCAATATTTAGAAATTGATTGTGAGGGTTAGGCAAAAACTCATAATATGTAGAAAATTAATGCTGAGCTATGTGTATCATATGTAGTATATAGATCCAGATTACTCTTTACCACTTTCACACCTCTCATAATATTGCAGTGTATAGGATCATGCATAATGTATATTGTATGGTACTTATAGTGTGGCCAAAATGGTCCTTTCCAATCTTACAAAAACAAATACTTTTGATGGCACCACAATGCATTATGTTAATTGTAATATTGTTACATTGAGCATAAGTATTGTAGGTTGTAAAGTCTTCATAGTTGCTTTCTCTGCTAGTGATGAGAGGAACAGCACACAAGAAAGTAAACACAGTCCTGTGCTCTTTGTGTCTAATGGATAATTTTTTTTTGATACTTCATTCTCCCCAGAACACTCTCTCATTCTCTCTTGTGAGCAGAAATTGGAATGAAACGAAACACCATTCCGACATGAGTTCTTAAAAGCATGTTTTACATGCAGGAATTATTAAGTCTGAATTGTTTTGAAAATAGGTGAAGATCTTCTAGAGTGCCATGCCATTTATCACCTTTAGATATTCTCTATCTGGTGTGTGATCTGATGAGTCACTAATTTGTTATTCATCTTCCAGTTTACTTTTTACTTGTAGAAATGTATGCCTTGGTTTCTAAAAGAGAAAACCCAGGCTGAATGCGAAAACTGTCGAATTTTTCATCATAATCCATTTTGCACAAGAGTTCATTTTGATCACTGCCACTATTGCTGTTATCGTCACCATAATTACTCTGACAAGCATTTGGTAGTGGAAAGTTTAAACAGCAATAGTCTATTAATGCCAAAGCACATATCCTCCTTCGTGTTTTATTCGATATCATTGTGTCGTTAATCCGCCTTGCGTATGATCTTCCTTCAATGACCTTCATATTGTTGGTACTTCCTAGAAACTGGCTGGCAATAGATTTCCAGTCCTCCTTAGAATTTGACGTATTGTACAATTGGGTGATGTAGATTGGGTATCCATCAGTATTGGAGAGGAATGGTACCTGGAATTTCAGATGAATATCGAAGGGATCCAACCCACTATATTCTTGAACAAATCTTTCCATACGCGAGGATAAGGTTCCATTTTCTTGTGTTGGGTGAAACTTACATTCCCTGTGGGGTCTGTGAGTTCCATGAATCGCTGGTGGGCAGAAGATATCTTGGTAGTCATTGTAAATGTGCAGATTGTCGTATAGAAAAGGAAAAGGATGATTCGAAGCATATGGATTTCTCTTGCGAACCCATGGTGCGGTACGGGTGAAGGCTTCCTCAAATTGCGAAAAGAAGCGGGACAATGGCTCTCGAACAAAGGCTATAACGTTAAGGGGTGGCGCCAACGTAATAAATTTTTCAATAGCATGAAAATTGTTAGTCATCATATAGCGACCGGTGCTGGAGCCACTTTTGGGGATCAAAATGAGTGCAAGGTTATGTTTCTTTGAAAATGGCAGTCGACGACGGGAAGATTCATGAAAGTGTTGCGAGTAAATAGCAGGATCAGCATAGCAGTGCTGCAAGCTGTCGAGTTGTGAAATTGGAAGCGTGCCGGGAGGAAAGTAAAGTGGCGGGGTGAGTAACTGAGAGATAGATGAAGAGGTAGATTCATCATTATTCGATCTCTGGATTGAAATCCACTTCAAGAGACCTTTATCAGGCTCAGATACTGTTGCTTTTCGTTGCTCACTATTACTCCTCGACGAACGACTATGCGGTGGATCAAAAGACAGCTGTTCTTTATGGGAAGTGGATGAGAAGAAAATCGATAGTGACACTGTTGAACTCAATGCAACAAATAAGGATGATAGCATAATCAAAGCTACTGTGCAAAACACTGGATACTTTATCGGTATCTTTATTGGGCTTCTTGGATGTGAACTTGTATTGTGTTTCACATCACTAGTTCTTCGCATATCCAGTATTTCTGCTGCAGTTTGTTTCGCTGTTATTGCAGTCATTATTTGCTGCTCCTTTCATTTGAGCTCTAAAGGAGAATCGTACTGAAATTCATGGATTTTCACCGTATAATATTGGAGAGGGCAAAGAGATAGGGTTGCAATTTGCAATGCCCATGATCAGGAGGAAAGCAGTCAACAGAAATGCATTTCGGGAGCCATAGAAAGTATAGTAGGAGTACTCTACTACTCTGAATTTGTTTAGTATGGGATTATCGTCGACCATTCCTACATATTTCTATGATTTTTCATTTTGACGATAACTCAGTGGGTCGCCAGTGAGCAGCAACCCTCCCCTCCTAGGTCACTCAATATTTTATGGCGGAAAATTGTGTCCAAAAATTCAAAACAACTATTACTACTAATTTTCATTAAGACATTTATCAAAATATAGATAAATTGATGCCAGCTAATTACCTTCTAAATGTAATGTAAGAGGTGATAAGTCTGGTTTTACTTTAGCTACAATTAAACTAGAGTGCATGGGCAAAAAGAACCTCAGGATGAGGAGAAAAAAATCATGCTTGCACAGGGAAACAACCTGACAAACATGGAAAAAATACTTGCACTCAAGCCCCCCCCTACCCCCAGCAAAACCAAACATCTTTGCCATCATTTCTTCAGTCACTCTCAAATCACTATCCAGCATGTCATCTCTCTCTAATATTTCTTTCTTTAGGTGTTTGATCTTGTACCAGTTACCCTCTTTTCAAGACATTAGTGAACAAACAAAGGGCCTTATCCTGAGCAAGCATCAAACCATAGTTTGAGACACACTAAGTATCTTAACCGCTGTGTCTTCCTCATTCAAAGGGTGAGACCCCCAAACTCATTCAAGTTCACAATGGTGAGTTTTCTGCCACAGTTGCCAGGCATTTTTGCAGTTATTTTAACTTGGTAGGTGCTCATGCACATTGTAGAAATGAGCGAGGGTCCTTACCACTCATCTTTGAGGTCATCTGATATTTGTGCCTAATTTTCAATGGAGCTGTTGGATCTGGGAGTCTCAGGAGGTGTTTTGACGTAGATCGGATGGGTCGCAGCTGTCCTGGAGGGACTTATAGCTGTCAGCGTTGGCCATGGTGGTAGATCATTTGTAGCCACTTGAGGGGTCCGGCCAAAATGAGGACACACAAGATCAAGGTGAAGATGTACAGCATTGTAGGGTGGGAAAATGAAGCAAATGGTGGTGGGCATAAGATTGGGTGACATCTTCTGGCAAAGTTATGGTCGTCAGCGTCAGTAGCAAGGGGCTGCTGGATTGGTTGGTGGTGGTGGTGGTAAATACAAAAATTCTGACACAAAGTGGCAATGTCTGCGTCTCGCTCAAAAATATGGTGCGCTGTAGTGACGCCAAGCCAAATTTTGGAGCTGAATCCAACAGGCATCAAGCGAATTTTATGCACCATCACAAAAATTACGCGGAATTTAAATGATACTGCCTCAAAATCACAAAAAATGGGGTTTCTCCATTCAGCCATTTCTCAGCCAATATACGGCCGATTTCATTCGTCTTTGGTGCATTGGTTAGCTCCTCTAACACACTTCAAAATTTTAATACATTGTGTGTAGGGATTTCAAACATCACTGTAGCTTACGAAGTTAAATATAATGCTGAAAATGGAAAGGTATCTTATTTAAGAACTTTTTTATAGCACGAACTACAGCCCCAGACTGCTCCGACTGGAAAGCCTGTGGTAAGAAAAAGTAGCTGCATTTGTGGTTCATACGATAGAAGAAAAATCCTATAATAAAAATTCTAGAGTAGTAGTTAGAAGGAGTAGTTTTTATCCCCACTTTTCTTGAATTTGTTGGAAAGATCATCTGTCATCAGCACGAAGTAGGACTGGAAGTCATTTATTCTGATACCTAATGCTCATACACTTCATAATTATCAAATAATATTCATATAAATACATAAAACAATCAGGGAAATGCCAGAAAATTGTCCAATTTATTTTACCCTACTATATAGTTTATATACATGCTCATTCATCATATCTGATCAGATTTTCAATAATAATGAATTATGATGAATTTATAGACAAAGAAGTACGTCTTTTACGTGCGACCACAGTGGTATCAAGATCTTGAGCCATCAACGAGACCAGCATTTTCACCTTTTTGAAATGGCTTCTTGGGAAAGAGAGGAGCATACTCATAATTGACCTTTTAGAATTCTCTAGTTCTGGTGATCTAAAATTGAAGATCAAAGATTACATTAGATAAACTCTTGAAATATGATGTGCTCACAGCACCTATCTTTAAGAAGTGGATGGCCTATTTGCGGAATGCAGATGGTTCAAAACCCACGATTTCATCTTTCATGACCTATCGTTCAGCTTTTTTCATTTGTTTCAACATTATAAATTGTCTTTTCCAGTGAAAAGAGATGCAGAAATGATAATCCATGTAAGGGAATTATCCATGCTGGTATTGGAAAAGTCGAATGAGGAAAAAATGCGATGGAGGTTTCATTGTATCAATTATTGGCAACAGAACTAATGGAATGCGTTTATTTTTGCACATAAAATTATGATATTGTGCTGGAATCTAATGTGTCCGGCTGGAAATATATCATCTGTGTGCTTTGGCCATCTAGAATGGCGAAATGATGCACTGGGTATTTATTTTGTCCATGTAAAAATGACCAGTTTGGATAGAGACCCAGAGATGCTCAACATGTGCAAATCCATGGATTCCACAAATTTGCTCAATCCTTGCCCTAGGAATTTATCCTTTATCCACACTAATTGTTTTCAGAAGCGAGCAACTTTTTCCTGCAGGATGTCAATATGATCGGTTCCGCAAGAAATTAAATAAAGGATCAACTAGCAAAATTATCATTGCTGATGAGTGAAAGGTACGTGCAATAGTAGCTGAAGACATACAAACCATTCTTTTCGTAAAGGGTTAGCTACGTAAGCCACTTCTGAAACTACAACAGCTCTACCTTCTGCTGCAGGACATTTGCAAGTCGAATGGACCCTTCGAGGAGACACAGACTCTTACCTTTGGTATGACGGAACTGGAGATATGAATGTAGGTCTAACTTTGTCAGGGCTTCCTTCAACTCAAGCAGAATTTGCATCTCTCTCACAGTGTAGCGAATAAGTACATCATGTGATAGACATTTATTATGTTGATTTGCCTTCTAACCTGCGGCAAGTTGCTGTGTATTGCTTAGCATCAGTAGTACATCACTCTAACTATCTTCGCACTACACTTTCTCCAATACACAGCTTATTCTTTTTAACCCTTTGCCAGAAGGATAACAGTCTTCAAAGTCTCAAGCCATCGATTGTTTGTCGACTGAATAAATCTGGTGACACATTGCTTTCTTCCGAAATCCCTCCATATATTTCCATCCTTGAAGATCTCAAAGGAGTCACAAGGAAAATGAAAAGTGTTGTTCCTGCAATGAAGTCCATTGGACTAGAGATTATTTCTGGTGCCATTCATGAGATTGAAAAACGTGTAATGGTGGCTGGTGTAGTGACAAGAGATCGGCTAGAAGCGATGTCGAATGTTTCGCTAGAAAAAATGATACACCACAATTACTGAAAATAGAGGGAAATGTCCCTTTTAATTAACAAGTGAAAGTACGCAAAACAATAGTAAAACCATTAGTACACGTGGTCTCTTTTTGGGACTATCTCTAACATCGTATCCCTCAATATTTTCATTTTCCCAATTCATCCACTTTTATTGTATGGCATATTGGATGTGTGGAGACCTAGAGAAACAATAACCTCCACTACGGCTCTTAAGAAATCATGACATACCACTATCACAATTCTTCAGCTACAAAGTGGTTTCCGTATCTAATGAATTCATAGAAATTTTGCTAAATGCGAAAACATTTGGCTGGATAATGCAGCAATCACATTTGAACAGGCAAAAAATTAATTTCAGGCATGCAAACAGGATCTGCTTGTGATTGATGAATGTCGTCATGAAGCCGCAAGCGTAGACCAGAGCAAACAAAGAAAGATATGGAAAGAAGAGAAGACATTGCTCGTAAAAAAGTGAATCATTACATTTAATGTTCTTTGGTAGATTACATCATTATTAATTGCTAGTCATGATTACATACTTTTTTAACAAATGACGGCATTATTTCAATTGAGTTGTCTTTAGTGACATGTCTTTTGCATGAAGATGCTTTAATTTTACGAAACACTCAAGTTAAACTCACTAACTTTCTATGCCGTTATAGTCGATTTCGTGAGTTCTGCCCATTAATTATGAAAAATACGTAATTTTTGACGAACAATCTAAACTATATGATAAGGCGGCATCATTTGGGTGTGTTCGTGACTTTGTTGAACGGCATGAAAATTACGTAACTTTAGCCGAAAATGTACGTAAACTTACTTCAAACTGACATAAAGTTCGGGTGATTTATGTGAGTTATTCGGACGTAGCATAAACTAAGGTAACTTTTGCCAAAAACGTACTACTCGGGTTTTTATTGTAACAGGATATTTTTTCAAACAGGCATAACTTTTTAACTACTGGTCGTATGAATATGAAATGCAT
>JALLAW010000472.1:0-13024 GCA_036939535.1 Cyclotella kingstonii | reverse complement strand
GACTCTCAAATAAAAATTGGCGATTATCTTATGGTTGGAGTCTTATTTCATAGGGTTCATAACCTAGGCTGCCAGTACGTGTAGTATGAGCTGTCAGTATGAATTCTGGCAGCTATATGCATATGGGTCCCGCCAGTATATATACTGGACCAGTATATGTACTGGTACCAACATATATACAACCAATATTGACTGAGTTATGGCCAGTCAAAAAAGTTCGTCAATGGAAAAAACGGAGTAGCATTGAGCCTCTTTCCCATTTTATAATCATGCTTCATTTTTCCTCCTCCTAAAATAAAAGTACAACTGCGTAGGATATATTGTTCCTGTGTTAAAATCACCTTTAGGGAATGACTCCGATTGTTGGAGTAGAAAAACAGCAATACCTCCAGTTGCTTGACTCAATTACACTATCTCCTACAGGTAGGAAGCAACAAAACAATAACGCTCACATTTTAACTGCTAAATCTAGACTTAACTTGTAAAGACTTGATCAATTTAAGAGGTCACAGCAGATAATTAGTTTAACTATGGGTTACAGAGCTAATGTAATTAACATGCGGAGAGGAAAACATGTGAGGTACAGATGAAAAACCCTCCCTTTAGCATGTACCCTTAAAGCATAGAACTGACATTTGATTGTTACACCTTCTTCCTTAACTCATCATTCAACTCCAATGATTCTGGCAAATTCCCAATTTGTCTATAAATAGTCTTTGAGAAATCTAATCTCTTCTCCCTAGTGTACTGCAATCGGTATGATTAGTTAAATGAGTACTGCTCTTGCTTCTTATTTATGGATTTGCTTTTTCAAAATGTATTTTTACTTGTCGTTTATGTAGGTAGTTTGATTCATACATTCAACTAGAAATTGGTAGTCAAAATTGAGAACTAACATTTATTTTGACCACTGCTTTTCAGCTAGAGTACTCTTTACATCATAGAGCATAGTGAATACTCATAAAACAAAATACAACTACTTTCATCTTATCACTAATTATACAATTACAGTTACTCTAGACACATTGATATTAGGATAGACAGCTGCATATTAATAGTCACGCATTACTACACTACTAATAATAGCATTAGGATGGGAAATCCATGGTTCTAGAAAAAAAACGGCCTACTCTACCAGCCACCCAAATTGAAATATAAAAGATTATCTATCCCCAAATTGATTAATGAACACCCCGCTTCCAGATTGATACATGATTAGACATCCCATTCCCTAAACAACAAATGAAATTATAGCCACCAGCAACAAGGAGATAAACCAAACTCCACTTAAAGAGTGATCCTTAGCCCAAAATCATCTCCTTGACTTCTGGTCTCAACGTCGAAATTTTAGATAATTTTCCTTCCTTCCTACCTCAGCTCGCTCTTGTTTATATGACAAATTTTGTAGTTATGTATGCCACTGTGCATGATGATGTCCTTCGTTACTAGCTGCTAGGTGATAAAAATGTTTGAGAGAGAATCTCTTGGTAATTCATTGACAGCATCTCAAACTACTTTCACCAACTTTGGGTATGTGTTGGTTGCCTTTTTGTGTTGAAGGCTCTAAATGGAGATGAAAAAACCTAGGTCAAGTATGTTCAGATCTGGTGACTATGCCAGTTAGTTCACCAAAACCACCTCTTGATTCAGGTCAGCATTTATTTTCTGGAACTGAGCATAATCACGCAGGATGTGAGCATCGTCATTATCCTGTTGGATAAACAGCTTCCCCTGTCTCCTGAGAACTTTCTACTTCACCGCTGGGAGTACTTTCTCAAGGATGCAGGAGCGGTAGATCTCTTGGTTGATGGATGGGCTCCATCACAACGACACCCCTTGCATTATAAGTACTGGATCGTTAGACAAGAGGGTATGAGATCAATGGCAAGATTCCAATCTTGCCATCAAAGTGCACCTTATTGTGAGGATCCCAGCATGGCTTGGTGATGGCACAGATAAACATCACCTCTCGAATGTGTCCCATGTTCTCAGTGGCCCTATGCGGATCTTCTTCATCGTGGTAGAGGATATTTATCCATGTAATTCAACATCTCATCGACGAATATTATGTTGGCCATTTCAAGGAAAGTGCTCTGATCATAGTTGACGATTAAGAAGTAGTGACTCAAATTATTTTGTTTTTGAGATTTAGTCAAAGCACTTTTCATGACAATACAATTTTTTCATTTTCTTTCTTCAATTCATGTATCATAACAGTACATGACAATCCAACAGCATAAGAGACAGATAACTCAGTGCTCCAGCTGTGTAAGGAGAACTCTCTCATGACATCCAGGTCAATACAGATCTTCATGCAGTCGCTGTTGCTTTTTTCGATCTCTCGTCAATTGTCAATCCATTTTCATTACAAGGACGAGCACTCTTCCAAATATAGCTTACCTTATCAAAAATGATGTCAGACAGGTTGAGATTCAATGCAATCATTCTGTGGGATAGCCTCTTACCATCAATGTGATTTATGAGCTGCTGAAGAATGCACTCCCAGTCCTCATTACTGAGATTTTTTTCATCTAAATGGAGTTTCTGGCAGAGGGGAAGCGATGCAACAATTAATATTGTTATTGTTGCAGGGTAGAAGAAGAGGGGGTGCGTTTTGAGCCAGTGGAGTTGGAGCGGGAGGAAGTCGAAGAGGGAGCGGTGATGGTGTAAGAGGGGAGAGTTTATGGAGGTAGAGTTCTGACATGTGGTGACATGAAAAAATTCGGGTCTCAATGTACACATGAAAAATGAGATCTTTTGAAGAGGGAGTACTCGCTCTCGTGATAAAAATTGATTCATTCATTATTGTTTTTTAATTCGTAGGAAATAGATCAAGCAGTCAATGTCAACGATTAAAAACTGCGAGTTTTCAAAAAATTGTAACTCAACAGCCAGAGGTCGAATGAATGAAATCTCAACTGATCGGAACGGCTGATGTTCAGGTCTACAAGAATATCTATGTCTCATTTTCGCGTACATAGAACTTGTATCGTGGTGGTTGAGCTCAAATATTTTGCCAAAAATGACAACTTAATTTGCCGTTATCTTCATCAATATATATGATGTTTGCAGTAAGAGAGCTGTTAGGTCTACAAACATAATATGAGATAAGGTATTTAAGGAAGATTTGCGGAAGACTAAAAGGCAGCGTGGCGAGAGTTCCACAAATTTGTTCTTTGATCCGTCTACTTTAATATCTGTTTTAGGAGTGTGGTCGCCAGCACCAGAGACATCATTTCTAGCCTGGGGAAGAATCCACTCAGAGGACGCAAGCCGGACTGAGGATCAATGTGTATGATGCACAGAGAGAATCCTTCACTCTACAGCATGTTTATATGTTGTGGATACCTACACCTGTGCCTGACGTTGTGAGGGTCAAAAGAAGAGACACAAGCACCAATTTAAGAGGGCTACTAACACTAATTGAAAACAATTTTTCCCACATGCTTCACATCCGCTAGCCTGGCCAGGTCCCCAAACTTCTCCATGCAGTCAATTGTGAGAGCGGATTTGAAAATAAAATAGCCATTTTTGTCTCCTCCCCTGAGCAGGTGTATTAACATAATCCCTTAACAGCAATTCATGGAGCTATGATTAATCCCAGAGGCTTTTTCTACTAATGAATAAATTTTTAACCAGTGCTCGATGATTTGACTAGTCACCCCCAATTCGACTATTTATCCATTGTAACATGAAGGGTCACTTTCTCTACTTTGCGGCATATTTGGGAATTTCTTTCTTTTTCCCATTTGAGATTACTGTAGACTTGACTTTTCATTCATTTATGAACCAGTTGTTCATGATTTATCAGCTGCTCCTACGTTGACCAGTCATGAATGAATCATTTTCGACTAGTGATGCAACAACTAAGTAACTTTACTTCCACTTAGGACACATGCTTTAGTAGGTCCACATAGTAGTTCTTTAATTTAAGAAATCAGCTAAACATGTATACTAGAGAGGTATTATGGTTAAATGCTAAGAATGTATTGACGTTGGAATCACAATATTAAAGAGTTCTGTTTAGATAAAAGTTGCCTTGAACTTACTTTGTAGGATTCCTTTTCTCAAAATTGGCACCATTCACTCTTTACTACTACTATGTAGGTAGTTTTTTGGTGCGAGATACAATGCATTAAATGGTAATATTATAACATAACAAATACTATCACTTCAACTCTAATCCCTCTTCCTGCTTCAACCATAAATCACTTGATGACTTTCACTCCTCCATCCAAAGTACAATATGATGAGTTGGAGTATTAAAAACAGAGTTCACAGAAAAAAGCTAACAAACAGCTAGCAGAGAACATTTTTGCTAAGAAGCTTTTAGATGCTCAAAAGAAATGCCCAATATCTTAAAAGTAGATAAAGCAATAGTAAAATCCTAGAACAAGGATTTCTATATGTGGCTACCAGTACATTTGATCAAAAATGGAATGAAAAAGATAACTTGAAGTAGTGTTCATGACAAAACTAACCTTAGTGATATAATAATGGAAACTTGTGATGCAAATCTAATACCTGATTCAATCAATCTAAGCCATGAATCAAACTTTTTTGAAGTGAAAGTAAGAAAAAAATGTGGGCTGACTAAAAGATACATTTATTTATTTACCTGCAGAGAAAGCAAAGTAGTGAGTCAATGTTGTAAATGAAATATCATGCACCTTGAATCATGGCGCTAAAGAAAGGAGGAAGAAAAAGCACATTTTAGATGAATTGATTGAAAAGATCATTATATTTGTTCTGATCTTACCATTTCTAAACGCTGTATAAAATTGAGACAAACAGAAAAAGTTGATGTGTGGTGGTCATCCTGGTACAAATTCTCCAACAGCAACAGTTGAAGTACATTATTTCAATACTGTGTTGATTGGCTAAAATGAGAAAGCCTTTAAACATTTAAGATGAACTTACTAATTCTATAATGAATGGAAAGTAGGAAAAAGCGGTGATACCTTTCAAAGAAAGAAGTGGTTTGAGTGAAATCACATAAATGACCAAGAAAAGAGTGTGCTGAGTAGGGCAGGGTTTACAGGATTTTGGAAAAGACATTATGACTTTTTTGAAAAGAATAAAAGTTCAAAAACTCATAAATATTGGTTAGAATGATCAAGATATCATAACTTTGAGACTGTAAGATGAGGTGTAAGAGGCTATGGTAGAAGCTGGTGTGGAAAAGAAATTAAGTGAATCAATGTTGGTTGACTGACAAGACAATATATTTGGAAGGATTACCCCACATTCCTTGCAATATGTAGAGTTTGTCATATTTGTGGATGTAGTGGGTTATAGTACAATATAAGTCAAGAGGGAGATGGAATACAAGGAGTTGAGAGAAAGATTGTTGAAAGATGCAAAATCCTTAATAGCGAATGATGACCACTTCACTCTTCATGCCTTTACTTCTACAACTGGAGAACTTATTGCGTGTCGAATAGTAATAAAATCGAGTAAACTAAAATCAGAAATAGTGGCAGTAGTTGACATATTTGTAAATATAATAAGAAAGAAACCGATGAAGATTTTGTCAAAAACAACACAGGCCAGGAAATTTTTTTCCTTGTGAGCCCAAGTGTACTTACCGAGGAAAAGCGGTACCATATTTGGAGGCATGTAAAGAGAGTGCAGTTTCTCTCAGACATGGACTATCTTGATGTATTTCTAAGAGAGGAAGGAATTAAACTTTTCTTCACTAGGATAGACATGGATCTAGGCTTGAAGGTAATTTTCTGAAATACATGAACGACCCAAGCCATCTATGGGTAATTTGTACTGGTATTCCACATGGAACCTCCTATTGACAAGTGGGGGATTTGTCAGAACGTAATGGTTTATATAAAGTGACAGCCATGATTTCCTTATGCACAAACAATGAATGTGTGTTAAAAATTCAAAAGTTAAGACGTATGAAATCATCACCATTGTAAACTCTGCGTGGAAAAATCTTTTGCTTGTGTTTCAAACAATAAAAAAGCAATAGTCACAAGAGAATGGAAATGACTCAAAATAGTTTGTTCTGTAGTTGATGCAAGAAAAATGTGTCAGAAGAAGGCGCAGATAATTCAACACAAATATATCTGATACTGGTATTGCAACAACACTTAACTTTAGCACTATTTTATCAAAAATGTTAATAACTCTTGTCCTCTAAAAAAGGAACAGGATTTACTCTGACAACAGATCAAAGAACAAACTGATGGGCATGATGCAATTTAAACTCTTCGGCAGTAAAAAATTGAATTCATTTGCAGTGTTTCTATCTGGCTAGGACCAGATGTTTTTAAGGTTGCTATAGATAGGTAGATGAAAAAAGTTGAGACTGAAAGAATGGAAATTATAAAAAACGACCATGAGAATATGAAAAAGAGAGATACACAAGGAAATGTTGACTTAGATCAGTCTAGATGGAAAGCCTACCAGCTGAAGACACTACTGACTGACACGAGAAATAAGTTAATTAGAGTATTCCTAACAAACAAAGTGCTCTATTGGAGAAATGGGATGAAGTGATGCACATTGAATTGCCAACTGCAAGGGCAGAAATATCCAGAAATACTGAGATTGTTCGTGATGAGAATGATGATACTGAATTGATAGATTGCATTGATAATGTGGTAAGTGTATGAATTAAACAATTCTTATATGAACAATTCTGATGTTTTAGTAAGGTTTTGAAGTGGGATACAATCTTTGCAGTGAACTCTTTGTATGCATTTTTTCCCTGCTTTCTAACCTTTACCTTTTCACACCATGAGATTAATATGAAAAATAGATCATCTGTCATTTCTAATGCATCCTCTAGTCTTCTCAGTAGTACACTGAAGAATCCAGTTAAATTAAGGAGAAGAAAAAGAAGCCATTCATCAATTGTTTGATAACAAATTCAGTGAAAACAGATAGACTTGCTCCCAGTAGTACACAGCAACAGTCCTGTTTTAGATGACCGCTGAGTTTCTATTCAAATAGAACACTCCAAAGTTTCACCAATTCTTCCACATCAATCAGTAGCTACATTCTGAGTCACTCCTATGACAGAATGTTGAATGATAATAATGTGAGATAATACATTTGGAGTTGGTAGAATGCCTCACCTGCATTGCCATGCATGTTGACACTGGCATCAGCCGCGCACAGATCCAATCGGAGCACAAAGATTTGACCATGCACAATTGCAATCATATGGCAGTCTCTGTGACAAACCAGCTTTTTCAGATTCCGGAAAGAACTTCATCAGAGGTACACCATGAATGAAGCCATTTGCATACTTTCTCTTGGATTGCCTCTTCATTCTCACAGCCTCAAAACCTTTACTACTGGATCCTCCGACACAAATTCTTGCTCCTACAAACTAGAAGACTTTGTATAGGAGACCCGTAACCATGTCACAGAAAATGGAAAACATGTCTATGAGTGAGGAATGTCATGAGAAACACATGCTCACTACCAATTTCAATCACTGGTGCTTTCCTGCCTCAGTCAAATTCATGTAATTCTTTTTCTCCTTGCTATGGCTCATCTACTACTGCACCATTGGAAGCAATTCACTGCTGTGACAAGTGGAGAGATCGATCTAGTGGCAGATTCTGAAGTTTTTTGCTCCAGCCAGAGAATGATGTCCATTCTCAAATGGTGCTGCAGCACTTTTTATCTTAAGCAGAGGGATCATCAACAGTGGGTCTAAAATTGGTGAAATTTGATGAATAATGATGAAGGTTTAACTGATGAGAAAGAGAAGAATTCCATCGTGGATTTGATAATCCTATAACAATAGACAAAGGGAACAAATTTTTTGATAGAAAGACTTCCACTCAAAATATGGAGTGCTTTGGTTGCCTTTAGTAACTTGCCACAAAAATATCTCATGGTCACAAACTCTACTATTAACAATGAAAAGTAAGAGTTGCACTGCATTTGTCACTGCTTCCAATTGTAGAGCGCCGTGTTGTCATGTTCATTGGTAGCCATCAGGGGTAGGGTTTGGTAGTCACATCATCATGGAATGAAACATAGACTTGTTGATGAGGATATGTTTTGATTTGAACACGAATTAACATTCCTCTTTCTACGGTACTACCATTTGGTACCCAAAATAGCTAAAATACAAAATTGCCCATATTATGAGTAACATTATCATACACGCATGGTCAATGACATATTTTTATGATAGGAGTAGAAAATCTCATAATTCTGGTAGTAGCAGAATAAATTATTGTGAAATCATTCATAATTTGATTACATTACCTATCTTTCTTAAATGAGGCCTGGCGGATGTTAAGGGTTTCTCAGGCTCTGAGTATATTTTTGTTTTAAAACGTCTCCCCAGTTAGTCTATAGTCATTTTACAAAGAAAGCTCTATGCTGAATGCAACAGTCAACTGTGATGAGTTTTCTGGCTGATAAATTTAAATATTTCATGCAGAAAAGGTAGATAGGCAAATACTTCAAACAAAATCTTCAGTTGCACATCTTGTGACTAATTAGTAAGATATTCATATTATCAAAAGAAGATTTCTTTGTTATGCTTTTGCAGAAGCTACAATTTTCAGCGTATGAACACAATCATACCATCTTCCACCTCTCTGAAAGCATATTACCATTGATATATTTTTCATCAAAAGAAGAATCAAAGAGATGCAATAAAAAGTTTGTTTCAGAAAAAGTACAAAAAGCTCACCTTATCATAAAGTTTCAAATTGGGAACATCAAGAGTACCTTCTCTCAAGGGAACAAATCTAAGTTCTGCTTCAACTGAATGCTGACCTTTCACTTCACCCAACAACAATGCCGCATCCACTGCAAGTAATTCATGATCACGATGATGCCTTGTCGTTCCATCATCGTCACCTGATAGTCCCCAGACACCAAATGTATACCCATTAACTTCAGATACCACTGCCGTATTAAATATATGCTTATCTTTGGAAGGTGATGCCTGAGACTTTGAATGAAATTGCGGGGTAGCATTGATAAGTGCCTCACTAGATTTATGGCGTCTAGTCGCTGCCCGCCATCCATCAACAGGCTTCTCCAATTGCAACCCATTATTTCTACCTTCGTCATCTTTGGCCATAAGAAGCATCAAATCCCGCGGCTCCATGCTTAAATTAAATACACGCAACGAGACTATTAGGGGAGTTCCAACCCTACAAATTGTATGAAGACCACCGCAAAGGGACATGTCAACTTTGAAGGCATCACTGTTTTCTACAGCAACCCGAGACGTAGTCCATCGCGCGTCAGTAGAAATCATAATTCGTTCTCCTTCCTCACTCAAAGGATTGAAACCAACTGTCGCATTTACAGTAATGGGACTAAGAAACGCTCTACTCTTAACATCTTCTCCTGCATCGATCTGAATAACTGTAGCAAACGCATCGTATGGCCCAAGCAGCAGTGGAAGATCAAGAGCAGTTGCAGGTGCAAACCCCCATCGCACTCGACGTGACATATCGATGACAGATAGCTCTCCCCCTTGTATGGATTTTCCTGAGGAAATTCGCACTGCATCTATTTTATCTTTACTTTGGTGCACGTCCCACAGTCGACTCTGACCTGGATGAAATGCAATACCTGTCACTGTGACATTCTCACTATGCCACTGACTTGAATGTTCTACTGTGACTTCCACCAAAGTCGATCCACTAGCGGCGCGTGCTCCACACACCTCACGCACGGTGAGTTGCAATGGAGGGATAATAGTCACAAGTATTCGAAGTGGAGGGGTAGTCCGTGTAATTTTTGTTCCATAGTGTACCTCCGTATCATTTTTTGATTTCGTAGCTATTTCACCGGAGTTTTCGCTGATTGCTGTGAAAATAGAGTTTCTTTGATGAAATGAAGCAGACTGTTCAATATGTTCTCCTCCACTCATTCTGAGTGCGAGTAAGCCTGCCGGGGTTCGAACAGTTCCATTCTCTGCAATAAAGGAGAAGGAAGTCCCATTTTTGTTTCTGGAATTGTTGGATGTGACACCGTATAGATCTTTATCACTACATTCATTCCATTGTTTCAGTAATGCCCAAAGTTTCAACTCACCCTCTTCCAAAGATTGATGCCCGTCTTTTTCAATGATTCCATTTCCTCGAACCGCGATTTCAACATCAAAAGTTATTGCTGATATACTTTTTTTCTTTGCTTTGGACCGTCGTTCAATATATGACCGTAAGATGGCAACTCGTTCCACTGACCACATTGTGTTTGCATTTCTTTCAACGGTACATTCAAATGTAAAGGAAGAGTGCATGTGAATTGATGATGAGTTACCCCCAACTTCCTCTCCAATAGTCGAGAGTTCCTGTCTACAAACCTCATCCTCTTGTTCGTCATTATTTTCACTTGTCTCTCGCTCTGCAGCTTCAGAATAATCTTGGCACATGGCGTCATTCGATAATTTCTCAATCGGAGATGGAAAAATGCACCCACATTGTATGAGGGACTCTATGCCAATGTTTCCATCATCCGTGGCAACTTCCAAACGCACACGAACATGAACACGCGCTCGTCCTGATGAGTCTCGATAGTACGCGATCACCTTGTGAGCATCTAATGATGACGAAGCTCTCGATTGCTCCGTTTCCACGATGGTCAGAGTGGCAGAAGCAAAGGCCTCGGCAGCAAGAGTAGATATCAATTTAGAAGGGAGGCTGGACATGGAAGGGTGGAGATGTCAGCTCTCAATCGTTGGGAAGAATCAGAAATGGGGTTAGTATAACTTACAATATACAATACGGTACTTTTTTCTTTCTCTGAGAGATGAGAGAAGAATGCACTTCAACAAAAACATAGGAACTGATAATGGTACACGTTAATCCAAACGTGACATAATGTCATTAAAAATATTAGGTTCCGATATTTTGTTACTTATTCCAGAGTCGATGATATTATGTGAAAGCATGCATTAAGTCATTAACACAAACAAGAGAATGTATGATTTTCCTTAGCACAATTTCATCTACGCCCACTTTTCACTGAACACGACGAATCATGGTTCAATGCCTTCAACTCTCCACCATACTCGCAACTCTCATCGTCCCGGTTACCTCTCGGCTCACCGCTGGCAACGATTTTCAGACACAAGTTGAGGCAATTCTTGGAAATTCTGATATTCCTGGTTCCAGCTATTGTACATGGAGCCCTGATTATTATTGCTACGCAAATGGTTGGCCAGCGTGCTGTTCCACTAATAGTGGCTCAGCAAGTTGCCCATCTACTCAACCCCCTTGTGACACCAAGCAATGCGAGCGTGGCATAGCGGCGTCAAAATCTTGTGACGATGATGAATTTTGCAAACTCATCAATAGTAGCACATGTCCGAGTACCAAGCATCGAACCTTCAAAGGGATATGTGTCCCTGCAGGAAATATTCCGTGTACTGCTATTTGGGATCCAGTTTGGTAAGATATGAGGTAGGGGTTTCTCGGTTGCTTCTACTACTTTTAACACCTTATTTTGTTCCTACATTGCACTATAAAGTGGATGTGATGGTGTTACATACGGAAGTGAATGTAACGCCAATGCCAATCGAGTAGATATAAAGTATGAAGGCGAGTGCAGAGAGGAAGAAAGAAGTGGTGAAAAGGCTTGCACTAAAATTTATGATCCTGTGTGGTAAGTATCAGTTGATTTCCGCACAGAATTTATAAGTTCTAGTGTTCCAATTTTTTTTTGATATATTCAGCGGTTGCAATGGGGAAACCTATGACAATGATTGCCTTGCGACCAACGCGGGTGTGAAGATCTGTTCTAAAGGAACATGCGAAAAAGAATGTGAACGTGGTCTTGGGGCATCAATGTTTTGTAGCGATGATGAGTTTTGTAAGCTAAACAATAGCATGACCTGTCCTAGCACCAAGTATCGCAAGTTCACGGGTATTTGCGTTCCCGCGGGCGAAGCAGTTCCTTGTCCATACATTATGAGTCCTGTATGGTGAGAGATAATATGCATGTTGCTTTTTATTTTACCAGGTGTAGTTGAATGATTTTTGCTCACTGAAACATTGTGCTTAATTATTCTTGATGTACAATTGTTATTCCTTTTCCATCAAGTGGTTGCAATGGTGTGACATATGATAATGATTGTATTGCCACTGCAGCACGTGTAGATATAAAGCACAAAGGTGAATGTAAGGAAGAAGAAAGTGCTGTTGAATAATATTAGAAACAGACATGAGTTACTCTAGATTTCCCTGAAGTGTTATGTGAAATGAAATATTATTGTAGGGGTTCCAAGGCGTAGAAACAAATGCTCATCTTTTTGAAACTGGTGAAAAAAAATTGGTTTGATGATGTCTAAAATGCATTTGTGTAGAGGTTAACTTTCGTTTGCCATTAAAATTTTCTAGACTTCTAGATTATCATATTGCCTTCCATTGTATGGGGAATGTAAAAATAGAGTGCTAATGATTAGTATTTTTTCTCTCTATGCCAATATTCATCACAGCAAAAGTAAAATGCTTGGTGACATTCAGCGAAAATTGGACAAAATATCACTGAAAACTGATATTCATTTACAAATGTGCTCATGAATATGATTGCAATAAAACATCTTTTCAAATCTTCAATCCAGATAAGTTGCATCACCGTGATTAGCTATTGACTATTTCATCAGCAAGAAGATTCCTTAAAAAACTATACATAGACAAGTCAATGAGTATACATGCTGGTACCAGTATACATACTGGTCCAGTATTCATTGTGGCAGGATCCATAAGCATTCAATGCCTGTATTCAACTGCCGATCGGCACTATTTATACTGGCAGCAACTGGTTATGAGCCCAGTAACATAAGATTCTGAGTATGTCATATTTGCTAAAATTTCTTGTGAGTGTTTCATGAAAAAAGTAGGGAGTAGCAAATGTTCATTTTGTGATCACCAATGTGACAACAAAATGAATATTGGCTGTGTATATGTTATCGACAATTTATAACTGGGGGCCAGTTATAAGTAGTCAATCCCCATTTGTGTCAAATTAACTAGTTATAAATGGTTAACTACCTGTTTATAACTGGGAAGGATAG
>JALLAW010000471.1:0-13022 GCA_036939535.1 Cyclotella kingstonii | reverse complement strand
ATGAAATTGGGACCCACTCTTTGCGCTCAGGAACAGCGATGGTGATGTACCTTGGCCAGTGCCCAGTTTACACAATCATGATGATTGGCAGATGGTTGAGCGATGCCTTTTTAAGATACATTCGAAAAACAAGTGGAACAATTTAGTAACAATGTTTCAGAAAAATGATTGACCTGCAATTCTTCAGGCACATACCTGTCCAGAACCCGGCAACATCCCACCTGGACCTACAACAACCCAACAACTCAAACAACACCGAGACAAGGAATAATATTGGTGGTGACTTGACTCCTCATGCCAGGTTGCCAGCGTTCTCACTGTTTCATTAGGGGCGATCAAGTCCCCCCTCTCAGAGTAGACTCAATCAACATGTACAATGAATTAAGGAAAAGGGGATGAGGAAGAAGTTGCAGTCAGTGCTGGAAAACAAGAGAAAATGGTGGAACCACATGATTGCAATGAGGAGTTTGGGCAAGGGGGGTGAATCACAGTAAACAAAGATTTCACACCTGAAACCTCCTCCTGTACTGACAGAAAATACAAATCAACTCAAACACATAGAATATCTGCCCAGAGGAAAACCCTGTGGTTGACCTGGGATGTCGCAGGAGGGGGAGCAGAAGTATTTGGTTTCAAGGTCTACCTTGATCAAATAATTCGATGGAAAAAACCTTACATTGGAGCACTCCCAAATTTGACCAAACCTAATTGTGACCAAATCACATTTGTTGGAAAAATGCTACATTATTCTAGGACAGACTAGCAGTAGTGAACGCAAATTTTAAATTTGTGTTGTTTAAATTGTGGCATAATAGAGTTGAAATTTTTCACACATGTGATTTGGTCACAATTAGGTCTGGTAGAATTCTCTAGAGAGTGAGCCATTGTTTGGTAGGATAAGACTCTGACTTGCAAATCAAAAATCCAACGTTCATCCTACTTTTTGAACGGTTCCGACCAAAAAACCTCACTATGGTACCGTACCTTACCATACATACCACACTACCCCCTTCAGTATGAATCACTGTACCCACAACATTGGTGGACGTGTGAAGTCATGCGATTGTCCGCCTCTCAACTAATATACAATTCTGCTTTCAGATGCAGAGTGAATCAACGTTCACAACATTCATTAATTCTCGGAAAATCGCTTGCAGAATCAGTGGCATCAAAAGATGACAGGCGAGAGGAACATGGTCCGACAATGCCAAAGAGTCAGCCTACTGTCATCACTACCTTGTACAATTTCTCAAGACCATCTTTGTTGAGTCACACTCTCTCATTGGCGCCATTTTCTACATTAACGTCTAAACGATGTATGAGCTCCAAATCGTCACCATCATCAAACGATGCTGATGAAACTTTTTCATCTAGTTCTGATCCAATCTTCCCCGATGAAGACTTGTCAGACTCTCTTTCTTCAATATCTGACGCCGCAGAGACAATGACTAATGTCTCCTTTGAGCCTACTAGCTGGCCATCAGACCAAGCACTGGTTCTTCTCAATTTTATTCATGAAAACATTTTAACTTCATATCCCTACGCAGTCACCATTGGTGCAGCCACACTTGCAATTCGTATAGTATTACTGCCAATATTTATCAAGGGACAGCGAAACTCCTCACGAGTAGCGCATATGATGCCTGAAATGACAATACTGAAAGAACAAATTGATAAAATGGGAAAGAATGTTGATCCACAGATGCAAATGAGGCACATGCAACAGACACGAGCCTTGTTCCTCAAGTACGATTGCAATCCTGTTCGGAGTTTGGCAACCCCTCTTCTATCGGCTCCATTTTTTCTGAGCATGTTTTTTGGATTGAAGCAGGCTCCCGAATACATCCCTGATGTGTTGAAAAATGGCGGAATATTCTGGTTTCCCGACTTGACTCAGCCCGATCCGCTCTATATCATGCCTGTTTTCGCTGTACTAACGTTTTTTACAATGACGGAAATGGGAAAAGATCAATTGCTAGCATCTAATCCTGAAAAAGGGCCTATTATTATGAATGTTTTTCGAGCCATGGCAATATGCATGTTTCCCATATCAATGTCTCTCAATTCCGGTGTCTTGGTTTACTGGACTGTTAACAACACATGCACTGTTCTCCAGTCTGTGTTACTGAAGAATGAAACTGTAAAAAAGGCTTTTGGGATTTGGGATCCACCCAAGCCTGTTCCAGGAAAGGAACCTAAGGATATTTTCAAAGAGGTCAAAAGTCTATTTGAGAAGAAGGAGGAAAACATAAATGCATTAGATGCAGAGAGGGTGAAAGCCCACAATGATACTATTGAGAAGCAGAGAAAGGTTAAGAAGATGTTGAAGACAAAAAATGGGTTTCAGAAATGAGAAAAGTCATGCTGGAAGACCTAAGATTGTCCGACTCGCTGATAAGTAAAAATACTACATGTGCTGCAATTGAAAGTTGAGATTAGTTGAAGAAAATCTTCAGACAATACACATTTGGAGGACTTCAGATGGATAAGCTTAATTATTATTTTGAGTATTAGTTAGTCAAGCAATGCCAATGGTTTCTATTATCCCTTATGTGTTCATGAACACTTGGAAATGAATCATCAGCTACAATAGACAATAAATTCATATTCCTGACTCCATCTTTTCTATACTGTCATCAGATATCACCTCATCTCCTTTAAACTACATTCGTCTCTCTTCTCCTCTATCACAACATAGAAATAGATGCGCAATATCAATTGTACCAGAAACATTTCAATCCCATATTCTGTGTTGACATAATCTGTTTTGACATTTCCATCTATTTCTAAACCTTCCATTTTAGTGTAACAGCATGCTGATAACTTTATGTTCTGAATTCATCCACTTTAACATATTCCCAAACTCTTAGATATCTTTTTCTTGAACATGCATGTTGCTACAATTTGCATTTCCCCGTACAACCAAAGTTTTTTAGTTTCCAACAGTCAAATCTTTACTAATTTTTCACATGTACCTCAATGTCTTAACTCTTTGAGTGATATCCATCACAGATTAAAGAATTTTCGAGACTAATTGAATTTGATTCTTAAATATAACAGTATTGCTTGTTTTGGTTGAAGAAGTACTTTTATTGAAATTCTTGATATGTTGTATTTTTGGCCTATTGTCTTACTTTCTTCATTCAATAGTCATGTCCAGCTTTATGATGATTCTTTTTAATCTATCACTTAAAGATTTAGGTGAATGAGATTCTTACTACACATTGTTTCCATAGCTGGATCTTATGAACAACTTCAGAAAAATAGGATATTAATAAGGATTGACAACAACTTGTCGCTTTGGAAAATGTTTGGTTTGAACCAATCTCATTTTCTTTCTTGATTTCTTAGCATGATATAGTATCCAGCACTCAAACCATTGCAACAGTGAAGACTTCAATTTAACAACCTTTTGACTTTATGAAAGATTGGTGTTGAAAAAATAATCCCATAATTCATCATCATTTAGTTCCAATTTATCTTGAACCCATGTCTAATGCTGATTATGATGATGATAGTCTTGATTGAAATATTGATTGGTCAGGTACATTTTTGGGGAAAGAGTGAGACTGTTCTAATTTTTTTATCATTATCATTTTGCATTGGAATGAATGATGTCAAATCCTTCAATATTGTATGGTTAAAAAGTAAATACTTTTAAGGTTGTTTCTTAATGCCATTGGAAGAGAATCAACTTATGACTAATAATTTTACAAAGTTTATCCAACCACTTTCATTCTTTTTTTGAAAATGTATGTGTGTTGGAGTTCTTGTAATGTGTTAGTCATGTTAGGCCTTATTTCTTTTTTAAAGTTGTACATAATGCAAGAGAAAATAAACATTTAAAATTTAGTTGCCTGGCATTCATGAAATAAGATGATGGTTGTTTTGCATTACTTAAAACTTATCCAATGAGATAACTTTGATTTAAAGTCATTTCAAGACCAATATAAAATTTTCATGTGCTTGCAGAGCAATTATAACAAGCATTGACCCATGCAGGTTAAATCTAGGTGCCAAAGAGTCCTGTATTTTAACAGGCTTTCATGAAGATCTGGATTTCTATTTGATATTTTTGTATTAACCTTTAACAACAGACAAATCACACTGATTGAAAAATATGTGATGAATTTTTCCTAATTCTTTACCTTTGTTCAGTAGTTGTAGCAAATTAAATGATGCTAGTAGTGATGCTACGCAAGCAATGATAGAATATTCCCAAACACATCTTAAATGAGTGTGCAAACTGACAATTTCTGACACAATTTATTTAACCCAATTTCAATAGTGAAGACTTTTTCTTTTTACTCATCTTTCTTGTGGTACTACACACTTCAGTTCTCATCTTTTACTTTCCATGTTCTACTTTTTGCAGATCCTTAGTGCCTACATATTCAATGGGAGGAAGACAATGACATAAGCAAACATGAAGGGATGATCAGTAGTTATCAATATCTGGAAATCCAATGAGTGTCTTCGCAATACCATAACATCATTGCAATTTGATCTGAGACAATGAGAGACAAGATTATTAGGAATAAATTGAGTAGATTTAACCATATTCAGGAATTCAATGGGTGTCTAGTCTGATGATGACATTATTGTCCTTCTATTGAACCTATGTTTTGAGAAATGACAGGTTTGATTTGCCATCAACAACAGTTATCATTCAGCCAGACCAACTCAATTGACATGTTATTAAATCTAAGACATTGATAGACAACAAGACATTGTTTTGTTAACAATGACATTCTTTAGATGATATATTATTCTAATGTGTTAATTTTATTTCTGTCCTTATCCTTTTTGGTGGAGATGATGATCTTGTCTTGCAAAGATAACATTTGTACATTAATTGTTCTACTATTATTTGAGTGAAGAGAGTGCACAATCAATTACTCATGAATTTTTTGATGATTGCTGCCATTGGAAGTATAATATTAGACTCTACTAAATTTCAGACAAATTGTGTCTCAATGTTCTTCCTGAACTGCAACTGCTGGTAATTTCAAGGCAATATTGACCTTTTTATTAGTCATTTTAGATGATTTCTCTCGATCAAGTAGTCTTGTGAGCAGTATTTGCACAGATGCACGTATCGTGACATCATTTGTTTGAATGCATTTGCTAAGCACAAGGGACAGCCAATTCATTGTAGCTATTTTTTCATCACTTAGAGAATGAAAACAATCGAATAGATCAGAAATCATTTTAGACATGTTACGCATGTCTACAACAGAACATGATTCATTGGTCTCTTTCACAAGAAAAGCTTTAACAAGTGACTCAGTTTCTTCTTTTAAAACGTGTTGACATGTTGGTGTTTCAAGAGTAGAAGTTTCGTTCTGAACTATCAGATTAAGCAAAAACTTCGTTATCCATTTACGACCATAGAGGACATTTTCCATGTAATGTGGACTATGATTATAAAAAAGTTAGTAGATCAAGTATTAATCAATTCTAACAAAATAAATAAAACATGGATGTTCAACTTACGGCATCATGGAACTACTGTAGTTGATTGACTTTGAGTCCATAATTTTAGCAGCTATTTCCCATTCTTTTATACCTTGACCCAATCCACTGATAAGGAAGATATACCATCTTATCCCCATGCATTTCACGATTTTATCATTTGTAAGAAGAGAACCAATCACCATTGCAGCATTGCAGCCAATATAACGTCTATTAGAGAAAAATTGCTGTTCACGAATGAATTCATCAATTGCTATTAATTGCTCCTGATCAAGCATTTCCTTCTTCTTTTCTAAAATCTTATCACTTTCAGGAATCGACTTTACAGGCAGTGCTCTTACAGATAGAACTCTAACTAGCATATGCGACACAGTTTCCCACGTATCTTCAGAAATATACTTAAGTTTTAAATCCTTTGTTACAAAATTCTGCAGTCTTCGGAGCCCCTTTACGGCAAGGTGCCCAGAGTCAGAAAGTAGACAACTGTTGAGCATAGCTAGCATTTCAACAACCAAAGAGTCACTGCCAAATATTTCTAGAGATTTTAGACACAAAGAAACGCATCCATCTATGAGATGCTCAAAGGTTGTGTTTATCCATTCATATTTATTTTTCTGTGATGAGATAGTATCTGGATCTGGAGGGAGAGTGATGAAGTGAATGAATTTAGGAGGAAGGAGCTCAGGTGCAAAACCTGAAGTACTATTTCCATCAATTTCTTCAAACTCCAGCGTTGGGACTAAGATTCCACGAAAGATGAGCTGCAATGTTTGTAGATCACCATGCCTGGGAGACAAATCGTCGGTTTTATTACATTCAACATTACCAGAATGAGGGAAAAAATGTTTGTTAATGATTCCAAACAGAGTACTAAGACCCCTAATACGAACATCATGCCTGCGGTCACCAATCGTTTGCGACAGTCCTAACAGCATAGGCCACCAAAACTCAAGTTCGGTGCTACTAGCGCTGTTTGTATTTACTGCACTACCATTAACTGATGTCCAAGGTGTCGATTTTCGAGATGTTGATTTCAAAGAAATTTTTTCATCAGCCAATAAGTCAGACAATTTCAGTAAATTATCAACTGATTTAGAGCTCAAGTCCTGTCTTGGACCAGAGACATAAAGTAAGAGAGCATTTACTAAATCGATAAAATGCTCTGAGAGAAGATATAAATCCTGTGAATTTTTAGAAGATATAATGAGTTCTTCTTTGTTACTAGTGGATATGCAATGCTGAATTTGGTCTTGGAGCAATTTGAAGCCTTGAATAGCAATTGAATCATTTTTATCAATGCCAGCCATGCCAATAACATTCAAGACAGATCTCCAACCACTTCGAAGTGTCCCTATGCGTTCTTGTTTTAGATTGACCGATTTATCAAGAGAAGTGGCCTTTTCATCGAACCCGTAATTCAAAATGAGTTGTTCAACAGCACTTAACAGAAGCTCTTTCACATTAACATGAGTGCTTTTGGACATGATGGTCTCCAGAGGAATTAGAAACCGTCGTTGAAATTCAAAAACACCCAATTCATCCCGAGATAGGAACTGCATGCTTAGCTGGCGGAGAGAATCTACTGCATACATGGCGACAGCTGCTTCATCATGAAGAGCAGTGCTCGTTAAATGAATTGAAACAGTTCCCCAAATATCAGAAAAAATGAGACGAGGTCGAGACTCCATGTTGAAATGAGTTACTTCAATAAGCTTCTGTAGACTATATATCGCTGGCTGACTTCTAGCAACGTAATTTTTACTCTCTGTCACAAGAGCATGGCGTTTTAAGTAATGATCATTAGATAAATCAATATCGTTTGCATCACTTCCAACATGACCTCCGTATCCAGAGATCTCCATTCGAGATATGCGGCACAACTGATAAACAAACTCTCTCAATGAGGGGCGTGAAAGTGAAGAGGAGCAGAGGAAAATTGAGTCAACAAGGTTGGGTGGAATCTCATCGTGTATTGAGATTGCATTGGCCTCGTCAATCATGTGTTTGTCCATTTCATCTTCTAAGGGACTGTCACTATCAGAATCACTTTCTTGATCATTCTCTGTTCCTCCTGTAGTCTCGCTGAGTCCTTTTGATAACCTCTCCTTTGCCTTTATTTCTTTTCTTTCATTTCTTGCCATTCCTTCCCACACCTGGTGTAGACGAGAGATTTCACTTAGTGCTCGAAAGATATGCTCCCATGTAACACCAAGAAGCTCTCCATCATCCTTTCCCAAACGCAATAGCAATTGTACGCACTGGATATTTCTATCTGCAATCAAACGGCCCGTGCCAAGAAGAGTAAAGTTATAGAGTGCGCGGACATAAGCATCCCGAGCAGTGTTATTGCCACAAAGTCCAGCAATGCATATTGCAAGCTGGAACCCATTGAGTGAGGTTTCAATAGCTAAGGACGCATTCTCAATTGCAAGATCCATCTCCCCCTCTGTTGCAATAGAGGCGAAAATTCCATCAGTACCGTTAGCTGACTCAATTGCAGTAGAGAAAACTGCTAATGCAGGTCCCCAAGTTACATCAAACATAGGAGTGACATATTCATCTTTCAAACCGGAGTCGGCAGTAGCAACAAATGTGACCGGGGCAACACGGTCGTAACTTTCACAACGTGTTTTCATAGCATAATTATGTTTGCCGATTCCGTGTTTGTTAGCTTTTCTCTTACGTTTCAAGATTGACTCAGTATCGCGGACTATTTGAGCTCCTTCCTTTTGATAGCTGTCTTCACGTGCTTTCTCGAGCTGCAGATAGTGACTTCCAAAGAAGAAATCACCTAGACCAGAAGTTGTCAGTGCTGATGTTGAATGTGAACCTACCGTTTTGATTCCGGCATTTTCTCTAGCATCATCATCCTCTTTCAAGCTTATCGGATTACTCTTGATTCTGTTGAAGATATCAGCAAGCATTTCATCAGGAAAGTCCCCTCCATCACAAACTCCACTATTCATTCTTTGAAAACTCTGTATCGTCATTTTGCGATCTTCTTTTATGGCGGGGTTGTGAAGATCGGTGTTTAACATGATAATAGAAAACGCTAGAATAAACGCAGAGTCAGCGTTGGGGAAAGTTGATATATTCTGTTCTGTGTACCTTGCGGCAAAAACTTCCATAATGCGATCAATCTAGAGAGAAACGAAAATGAGAGAAGACACATTCATCTGAAAGGAACATTTGCAAAAGTAAATCCTCACTTTCTGAGCTTCACCGGGCAAACGAAAGCCACTGAGATAGTACCTGATAGCGTCATCAAATGGCATTCCCTTAAAATCTAATGCTTGTCCATAAGCTCTCAAAACTTTAAGAGCAAATCCATCTTGCCATTCCTTTTCTCTGCCAAGATAATCTCCAATTTGTGCCTTGTCAAGTATATCTTTATTTTGTAGGAGATATCTTGCGACATCCACTGGATCATCGCCGTCTAAGAGCCCACGCTCAGCTGCAAATTTTAACCCAGCCGCAGGTTTTAGATTGAACTTTAGAGCTGCCTGAGATTCTTCTTCTTTCCTTTTTTTCTTAGAGTCATACATTTCAACTAATGTTTTCTTAGTTGATGCTTCATTTGTTGAAGATACCTTAACACCAGTGGTAAGTTTTCTTACTCCAGTTGAAGTACTTGACTTCAGTTGCTCACTCGCCTCATCGATACTGATATCCTTATTGTCTCCATTTTTCACTTGGGTGACAATGCTGGAATGTAAACTCGCCAAGACTTGCCTCAATGCTTTCATGGCTGACAACCTCAAATCCCTATGATCTTGTCGCTTTTTCTCTGCTCTAATTGCTCCTGCTCCAGCAACATATTGTAAGGACGAACTGGTACCCGAACCTGTGGCATCCGTTAATCCTACTCGTGCCACTTTGCCCAATGCATTGACAATCCGCTGGAACAAGTCAACTGCGGAAAGGTCACAATCGTAGTTAAGGAATATATCTGCTAGTGTGGTAGGATCGCTGCAGATTTCTTCAAACAAAGTAACAACCAACATCTTATGTTGAACTGTACTATTCTTTGAATCTAAAATGACGAAGAAAACGTTCGTCACGAATGCTTCAATCTCCGTCTTCAGTAATGATCGAAAGTGACGAATAAGCGGGACAAAAAGTCGTAAACTCAACTCCACAATCGTGGTATCTACACTAGTAGTATTTTTGAGCAAACTGGTGCAGAGATATTGCCGGATGGCATAATTGAATTCTGGGCCTGCATGAAGGATTGAAAGTGCGGAGGGATGTCGGAGGATATGTTGTAGCAGTTCTAACGCGAGGATTCGCGATTCAAATGATGGGTCGTGCGTGTCATCTGCACTAGTACTGACAAGATTTGGTACTGCTGTAGATGCTAATCCCTCAGTTGCAGAATTGTCTACTGAAAGTTCAGGCGCTGTTGAACCACGAACAGATGAACTAGAATGAGACTTGTTTTGAATACTCAATTTACACAGCGAGCGAAGTACTAAGTACGCATCGCGATGGTCTTGAGTTGGAAAAGCAGAAATTCCTGAGCTTTTAAACGATTTTGATCTCATTTTCCCTCTTTCATCTTCCAAGTTGTCCATTTTTTCGTCGTTATCTAATCCTGTTGTATTCTCCTGTACATTGACATTTTCGATGGCTCTTTCTAGATGAATAAAAACACTAGTTGATATTTGCTGCAGGGCTGCCTTGGCTGTGGTCTTATTTGGCGTCGAGCCTGTGTTGAGATAGACATGATAGCATACGCGGATGGCCTGTAGGAGGTGCGAGCCATGAAGCATTGGTTCTATTACTTTGTTTGTTTCAGGATTAGTAGCCACCCTACATCCTGTTGTGAGCAAGAATTTGATAGCAGATAACTCAGTTCTTTCTTTCGACAAATCTATTATAAATACAGATTCTGCCAAGATATTGACAGCTTTTTTGATCAACATTGGAGCACTTGCATTTTCTGCATCAAATTCATCTTCAATCGCTATATTTTTGTCCCTTTCTATTTCTTCCGAGTTTACTTGATCAGAGTCTCTCATTTGCTCAGTACTTTCAGAATCAATCTCTAAGTAGACCTCATCCAGACAGCCATGAGCAACCAATGCGCATGAAGTATCCATCACCAACGCTAGTAAGTCAGAGGTGACTACACCGACCTTTCCCTCAACCTCTTCATTTCCTTTCAAAAACGTCGCCGCCTGTTCCGAGGCATGGCACCACACTAGTACCAGTTGAATAAAGGCAGAAAGGGAGCTCCGAGCTTTGGAGTGCGAATCTCCTCTATGTCCCAGAATCGATTCAACAATAACGTTCGTCTCCACTTGATTTTCAGATCTCTTTTCTTCATCCGAATCCTTGCTTTCATCTCGGTTCTCTTTTTCTACCTCTAGGCACTTGCTGAAATCATGAAACACCAGCCAACAAGAATCTGTATTCCCTGCAGCCTCAACAGAACTCCCAAAGACCCATCCGAACCATCCCGTAGGCTTAGTTCCTCCTAAATGTTTCGGAATGAATGGTGCAGCTTTACTGTAGAATTTTCTAAGAAGACGAAGACAAGTGTCTGGATGGGGAACTCGAGTGGTAACAGTGAACTTTCTCAGAACAGGAGATGCGCATACATTTGTTTTCATTTCTCCCGATTTTTCAGTCAAATTAATAGAGGGCTTTCGTATTACCAAGGGAGGTCCATTTTTCTTCTGCATTTTAGGAGATTCGGGAATGGGAGATGGAGAAGACACATTTGACGCTACGGGTGTGGGAGATCGGGTTAAATCGTAGGACTGAGAGAGATCAACATCCATTTTAGTTTCGTTCTCGTCGTTTGTTGCTTGGATATCATCGGCAGTAAGTTCTTCTGAGACATGATCAATTGCAACATCGGGAATTCCTGCAGCACTTGGTTTCTCCCCACGATTAGTAGCTGACAAAGAGAGACCAGCGAAGAGATCTCCGGCAGCATCAATGCTAGGAGCCATCGCAGTGTTAGGCGTGACGTCACGGCTGGCTTCATCCTCATCATTGAGTATCGCTTCTGACTCCACCATTGGTCTTTCTGAAAGTTCTGGAGGAGAGTAACTATCCGATGGCTGATCGTCGGTTTCGGCCATGGTTGAAATTTGAAATTTGCTAGGGGGAATGGTAGTAGGCTATGCTATAATTTTGATAAAGTAACGAAGTTCTCTCGAAAATAGACCAAACCTAATTTTCATAATTCTGCCAAAATCTGTACCAACTAACCAGAAACCCCTTTCTTGGATGAAAATTCATGTACCACATATTTCAGAGTGGGCATTACAAATTCCATATTATAATCCTAGAGTATTTTTGAATATAGTACCTTGTAAGCATATTCACAAACTTGTCAACTCAAAAATGGCACACTTTTAGAGATTCAATTTTTCCCAATCTCATTTCTCATTACCATGAATAACAACCCACCTATACACCCTGTTTTTGAGCTTGTGTCCCCACATCTGGCTGCAATTAAGGAAGAAATCAATGAAAGATATGCCAACATAAAACACTTGTAGAACAACTCATCCCCAACTCTATCAGGGACCCAGTATTGCTAAGACTCAACAAAATTATTGAAGAGCCAGCATCTCAACCTGTGAAGTGCAGATTATGCTTCCGCTTATTGATAAGATGTTACCCTCTTAGAATCCTCAATTAGGATCATATCATTACTGCTCATGCTCATCATATTCTTCACGTTCAGAGGACTGGTGAGACCTGTAGACTGAAGTTTAAACATTTAGTGAACCAGATTAACAAAACTGACCCAGCAAGCAGAAAAGGGATATCAAATAAGCAAAGAAAATTGGCAAAAACAAGCAAAGGCTCTGTGGTAGCTTTTCCTGTCAAGAGAACACTGAGAATTCATCGTCTAGTGGCACTGCCCAAAAAGCACCAACTCCTAGGAACCTCAGTCTTGATATAGAAAATGCTGAAGATGAGGATGAGGAAGACAATTATAATGACAAGGTACCTAGCACCCAGATAAAAACAGCTCTTTTGATCTTAGAGACGTTAGTGATGGTAGCATCAACAGCTCACTTGGCACATCAGAAGAAATAATGGAAATATGCAAATGACTCGCAACCAAAAAGTGAACAACCAAATCAGTATGTGTGGAGGCTATGATAAGGTATTGGCTCTCATTGTTCACTGGACTAAAGCTGATCGAAAATATTTAGAAGAAAATCGTCATATTTGTGAGGTAGAGTGCCTAAAAAATAACCATATCCATGAAGAAAAAAGAGAATATGAGCAGATGTGGAGAGGATATTTAACATAAAGAAGAAGGTATACGCGAAGAAAGGAAAAATGATAAACAGGTTCAGCTTTTGCTATTGGCAATGGCAATGAGAAACATACAGTGACCAACATCACTGGAGAACCAAATGAACTAATGTGACATGCTTTGTTAGATGTAATCCGTATTATGAATATTTTATATTCCTCAAGATCTCATAACATACAACCAATTAAAATAATTATCATTTTAACTTATGATGGATAATGCTAGTGGTGCTCAATTGACGTTAAGTACAGGAGCCATA
>JALLAW010000470.1:0-13029 GCA_036939535.1 Cyclotella kingstonii | reverse complement strand
GCTGTTGGTAGGTGTTTGTTTTTGTTTTGTATTTCAACGTCTGTATGGCGTTGAAGAATCCCAGATCCAAAACATTGAGGTCAGGGGATTGTGCTGGTTTATGGTGCCTACAAGAGAAAGTTATAGACCCAAAAGATGGGGCTGTGATCTTAGCATCATTAGGACAATAAATAAAATAGCATGTATACTCCTGTACCCGATGCCTCAATACTATTCTCCTTCGAAAATAAATACCTCAATGCCTCATTCCTCATTTCTGAATACATATCAATGCCATCATGCCTTATTTCTCATTTATGAAACTGGATCACTGCCTCAAGTTTCATAAAGCCAAAAATGGAAAGGTAGGTCTGTAGATAAGCACATAAAAACAAGGACTAAAAACAAGAAGGACTTTCTTGAAACAAAATCCTGAAACTAAATCAATGCCTCCATGCCACATTTCTCATTTCTGAAACCAAATCAATGCATCAATGCCTCAATGTATCAATTCTCATTTTTGAAACCAAATCATTTCCATCATGCCTCAATTCTTGTTTCTGAAACCTCGAGGAACATCTTTGTGAAAAATACCTCAAATCTAATATATGAAACAGGTCCAAATCTATATTATAGAGTGCAATTCTATAGTTAGAAGCATAATATTTTTATCATTGAGTATATTCTATATGATAAATCAATTAAAAATAGATTTTATGGTGGAGCAGTATTTTGTCGGGGAACCAAGTTTTGTAATATGGTTAGTATGATTGAATGGTTGGAGGTGTCGAAAGCTTTTACTATGTCTGCAAAGACAATGTAGGCATGTAGGTTGTGCTGCTATCTCAGGTGGAGTAAGGTTTTTAAGATGAAGCTGCTGTCATAGCACCCCAAGTTTAGCATAGCCCCAAATTTGTATTTAGTACAATGTATTTTCTGGCAGTTTATACGTTCTTGCAATGAGAATGCGGCTAAAATATTTTGAAAATAAATTCATGAGGTTGATGATGCGGCATTTGCTTGGGTTGTCTGGGTTGAGGACTTTCTGGATTGGGATGCCAATTCTAGTGTGCTCTTCTGGATAGTCAGAGATGCTATCCCAGAAGTTAGTATTGAATACAAAAACTTATAACTTATTTTGGGTGTGCATAGCTTTGAATGCTTTGGCTGGGATATTACTTGCTCCAGGCGATTTGTTATTATTTTGGGTTTTATTTCATTGGTAAATTCATGCCAGGAGATGGGATCGTCAAGAGTAGTGTCCATTTCAGGTAGTTTAATCGAGACTAATGCATTTGGTAAGACTGTTTTTTTGATGTTGAAAATGTTTGGCAATGGCTGAGAGAATGCTCTCCTCTGCCATCACTTGTTTTCAATTTCATTATAGGTGGATTTTTATGGTTAACAGTGTGACCTAGGCTGCTCTTGTCATTGCATCTTACATGTCTTTAGAATTAATGAATGAGAGGATTTTACGTTCTTTGGACAAAAATTTAGGTGTTTGTGCGTAGCTTCCTTGGTTGCTACATCCCATAGTTTTGATGTAATTTTGAGTTAATCCTTAAAGATTGAGTGTATGTTGGCTTGGCCAGTTTGGATATTATGTCACTCAGGGGTAGTTGTTTTCGTTTTGGTTATGTTTTTGCTGGAGATGTTGTTAAGGATTAGTTTCATCATGCAACTCGGGTTACCAAGGCAGCAACTTCACCTTAAAGACTTCACTTCACCTGAGATGACACCACCACCTACACACCTACACACCTGCACACCTACATATCTACATACTTGCATAGTCTTCGCAGAAATAGAAAAAGTATTCGACACCTTCAGCCATTAACTCATACTAACCATCTTACAAAAATTTGGTTCCCCACCAAAATACTGCTCCGCCATCAAAATCTGCACAATACCCTTACTGTAACTTTACAAATAGGGAAAGTAAAACACAGTCAGCAGACTGTTGGAGTACGTCAGGGACGCAATCTCTCATCTGAAATATTCTTTTTTCATATGACAGCCTTTGCTTAACCTATTTTCGGATACCTAAACTCAAAGTATTACCCACCTCACTGTCCCACCTACAAAAGGTCAACTAACAGAACATAAAAGCAGTAACCATCTCAACCCAACAATTGCAGATACTACCACCATCACTCACACCATATACCTTGATGACTCAGAATTCCATGATACAAGAGAAGACGCAATCAAAGGAACAAAACTAGTTAGAGAAACATTTGCCTCTTTAGGCCTTGAGATGCACTGCGGAAACAAGGGCAATAATATATAAAAGATATTTTGTACACACCACCACTTTCCTTCTACACAACCAAAACCACAAGAACATCACATACCCTAGAACTAAAGCCAACCTCAGACAACTCAATCGCAACAATTCCTGACCCACACAATGCAGATAATATAACTCCGTCACACTGTATCACACCATACAAAATTAAAAACAAAATCAAAACATTCAGCAACATGACCAATACACAACCAAAACCACAAGAACATCACATACCCTAGAACTAAAGCCAACCTCAGACAACTCAATCGCAACAATTCCTGACCCACACAATGCAGATAATATAACTCCGTCACACTGTATCACACCATACAAAATTAAAAACAAAATCAAAACATTCAGCAACATGACCAAACAAAAAAGAGAGCTGATACGCTGGAAATCATCCAGTACTACACGCATCTATGTCAGTAACCAGTCATATGTAGACTTCACATCACACTTCAAGGGCCTTAGATCACTCATATTATTTAATCACACGGAAGATCACGACATCGACAATCGCATCATACAGAGTAACCAAGCTATGAGAGTCCTCAAACTCTTTGGACTAACCCATATGCTGACCTAAAGGCAAAACAAACTGTCTTCGTTGGTATACCACCCAACCTACTATTATGGGGCTGTGAAACTTGGGCACTACGCCTAGACCACGTAAAAAATGTAATGCTTCCTGATACAAAAGCATACGACACATCTTGAATTTATCCATGAAAGAAGTCCAGGGCAATCATGTGAAAATGACTAAGTGATAAAAATTTCTTGAACATACTAGACTCACACACACTAGTGGTTGAACATCAAAATTTTTACCTGAGGACAATAACACGTTCTCAAATATATATCCTCCAAAGCGACTGCTCACAGCCTGGATGTATGCACCTTGCCTCCACTCAGGAGTCCCCAGAGCAAAAAAGAGACACTCTCACACAGTGTGTTCCATTTACTCCCAACACATCAAAGGAAAAAAACACAGCCCAAAAGATCATCAGAAACAACACAAACACCCATCCTACCCGGAACATATGACTTATGGCTACACATTGCTCTCAATAAACAATTTTGAAACTGACATATTCAAAAACGCCTCCAACCTAACACTTCTTGACTCGACATCCCACTCCCAGAACATTAATAACACATACACCTACCAAAGAAACCAAAAACAGGGGGCATCACCATTATTATCACACACAAACCTATTTGAAACAAAATACCAATGACAAATTATGTATCAGTTACACACCAACAAACACAACAAGACATCTACGACAAATTAAACATCAACAAACACGACCATCACTAACTATTCACTTTCTCTCAAACCCCAAGAAAGAAGTAAATACAATACTGTCCTCTCATTTTCATAACTGCAGGATATTAGAGATACTGTTTTTTCTAAGAGTGGTAGAAAAATATGCACATAAGAATTGTATGACATTACACAAATAAAATGAATATGTAAAGACTACATTTTTGAAGCACTTAAAGTATAACACTAAGACATCCTCCTCGACGAACATAACATAATACGCTGTCTATTTACTTGATGAGGAACTGTAGCAAGGATGCAGGGTCCTGAGTGATGAAGGGCGGTAACAACTAGCACTGATATACGTAGTTATAGGTGATTAATCGAATCGAATCTAATCTAATCTAATCTAATCTAATCTAATCAAGTAAGGCATAGTACTAATTATTTTCATGATGCAATACTTTACTAGATTAAGACCGAAAGAAGGATGGAAGAAACGAAGACAACAGGATCTTGGTGGAGAGAGAGAGGAGATACACATCATGATATAGTATGATAACAATAATACTCGTGTTATGCAAACAACATCTCATCATTTCTTCTATGAAATGTCACCAACAAATATTCTTCTAGCAACTACTCCTTCCTCCCCCAATCCTTCCGACATTTTTGATACATGCTCTACTTATCATAATTTATCAACAAAAAGCAACTCCCAAGTTTACACAACATTGATATAGGCCATACTTGTCACTGCAATGCTGGCAATACTTGCCCGAATAGACATGGGACCCTCAATGGCTTACCGTTTCGATTCAACCTAAACTCCATTGCAAATAAGCAATCATTAATGAAGCTGGGATCTTGGGTATCATATTCAATACAAAAAACAAAGTACAAGTCATTATATAATTGCAACACCTGCTCCACACACACACTTACTTTTAAATATGCACACTGATTTTGATCTCCCCTGTATTGACAGTAATGATAAACCTAAAAGCCTAATCATCACTGTTCGCAACATCACGAAGGCTTCACAAAACGTCCAGGATGCACGGGCCGCCTGACAGGCTCTTTGTTGGAAGTCCGCCGTGCCCTGGGGCGGTTCTGTTCTTAAGCACACCTATTAATTCGTTATAGACTCATTTCAATTTGATCGATTAGTAGAAGATTATCTTAAGAAGTGATTACTACGTTGAAGTTCCAGCTAAGACAACGTACAAACGTCTGTACGACCTACATATCTAGTGTACGTCTCCCAACGCTCTTTACTCGATTGGTGCCACCATAGAGAGGGAGTTTAAAGACATCGTTCGACACAAACTGATCCAAAAACGTCATCAGCAGTATTTATAAACTGTATGATAAAGATGAGGCTAACATTAAAGGTAAAACAACGTGAAACGATCAGAAACCATCCACCCTGAATACATAATGATTTCTCATGATACTATTCAACAAATAAAGGTTATCATCCTATACACAGTCATCATGTTTGTTAATATTTTTTTGTCATTACAATTTCAATACATTTCTAATTCATCATAGCTGAAATTCTTGCATGGTATAGATAAATTAAATACTCAATCACTGAAGGATGTCATTGACTCATATACAAAAAAAAATTACCCTCGGGGTCATCATCGCTGACCCGGAATAGATAAACGTACTCATGTATTATATGACAAGCCACTCACATCAATACACTGCCGCAAAAGAAAACGTTGGTATGATAGAAAGATCAGTTAGAGTCATCAAAGAAAAATGTCAAGAAATATACTCCTTCATCTCAATGGCCTCTTGTACCATGTTGCCCTCTGGCTCAATGCTTTTTCTATTCAGAGACGACTGTTGACAATAAACTCACTTAGAGACATAGTTGTTAAACAACATCTCAACGGGACCAAACACCTCAAGGTGCAAGTTAGGGTCTGTGAGGTCGCATATGAGTCTCACCATCTGAATAGATTGTAAGAACGAATAATAGCAGCTATATAGTCTGATTTATCATCCCTACAATCTGATGACATACCCCTGACTCGCACATGCCACACATGATCCTCCATTTATCATGAATGAGAATATACACAATTAGGTAGAAGAAGCTTCAATACTATGTAACACAGTTTCCTCTCTCGACATCTGCACCAGATATCATTCAATAAAATCAACAGATTCTTGATGCCATGCCTAATATGGCACTACATCACCCTCATGACATTATCGTTATACAGGACGATGACTTTCTAGATATACCTCATAACCATGACATTCTCATTGAACTTCCAAATGCTATTCCGTTTCAGCCATACCCTCCTAATGCTATTTAGCAATTAGTACATTCACCCCTTCGCCAGTCCCCCTGCATAGGCCAGGGAATCCATCAACCTATCCCATATTATGATATAAACCTTGCTCAGATTACAGAACTTTCAATCCTTTTTCAACCCATCATATTATAGCATAAATGACCAAATTGTGGGAGTTTTCTTATACAACAATGTCTCAAAAACTGCTTACTCAGGTTCTTGAAAAAAGGCTGTGAAGTGGTCAGTAAAAAACGGAAACAAAAACCTTATATGGACACATACTATCCAGTTCACAATCATGACCTTACCCAACAACAGTAATCATACTCATATGTTGTTGCAATCTTTGTGAGGAGAGGTACGTTTCTAATATTCACTTCTATGCAAGTGAGACATGTATGTCATGACATCATTGACAAAAATTACTACCACACAGTGAAGTTGAACAAACATCAGACTAAAACGTTGCTATCGTGTTCCCAAGCTCATGTACTCTACCAATAAACATTTTTTGAGAAGCCTTTTGTTTCATTGTCTTATACCTGCCCATCATTTCGGAACAAAACCTAAATTCCTTCTTAGCTGGATCTAATCTGCGCAATTAAATCAATAGTTTTCTTACAAAAAACAATCTCTAGCCACCTCAGTTCAATCATTTAATGTGTGACTATTATATTCTCAAAAATGAGTCTTTCCACTAATCTTCTTGCTCCTCTGATGACTTAAGCCACAATAGAGGCTGTCTCATTTGTTTCCTGGATCATATCCTCATTAAAGCCAATGCATTTTTAAAATTCAAGGGTGACATGTTAGAGTACTACACTATTGAGAAAATGATTTTCTCTTTTCAAGAGTAGTATATATTTGTCGAGTTTGAGTATATTGCAATGTTCCTGCCAATGTTTGGTACATTGTTAGCTGAGCTGTACACATTGGGAATATTAATCATATTCAAAATCAATCTCAGGAAACTTTTGATCAAAATACTCCATCTTTATAGAGTGAGATGATGATATCAACCATTCGAATGACATGTTCCGTAAACTGCCCTGAGAAGCTGTGATACCATAAATCACAGGGACATTATTTGGGGGCATTTTTCTGCTTGTTTGCAGAGAAGGAATTGAGCAAACTAGTAGTGGAATGACTGGAAGATTTCCAATTCATGTTTCCAAGAGATATTGTAATTTTACTGTGTCAATTGATTTCTCATGAAGAATTTTCATATGACTCTGCAGACTGTGCATTGAAACAAACACATGTGATCTTCATTAATAAAATCAATTTTTTTAGGAAAGAAATTCAATGTTTTGAAAAAAATTGGAGCTGAGCTCATTCAATTGGTGTGGTAGGAAGAATTTTTCCATGACTCCAAGGACTGTGAAATTGAAGAACCATGGATAATCCAAATCAACAATAAGTACAGTATTTCAGGTGATTCAAATAATATTTTTCCAAGAGAATTTGTACCTCCACCATATCAATTGGTGTGGTAGGAAGAGTATTTGCATAACTGACTGCTCACTTGGAGCAACACTGATATTCTCTTTGGCTGTAATAACAGCATATCAGGAATGACATTTGATGCTTTACATAGAGTAATTGGAGCTGCACTATCTCAATCGGTGTGGCTTCAAGAGTTTTTGGAGTGTCTGAGTACTGCACATTTGGATACTTGCAGATGATCCACTTCAGCAGTATGTTCAGTATTTCAGGATGTATATGTTGGCAACCATATGGCTGTGATGATGTTACTAGATGGGTTACTCTCCATATAGGTTTTGTCCTTGGTAACATATCATTAATACTCATTTAGGTGCAGCCACACATTTTGTCATTTTTTCCTGAACCTTTGGAACACAAAATACCCAGATGTGCACCATTCACCATTTCAGTTTAGCTCAGTTTTAGCAATGTGACATGTCAAAATTTATACTTCACCATATATTTTGGCAAATATATGTGATTGGTTAGTGGAACAGAAAAAGTTGATTAAGTTTATAACCCAACATGACATTTCTGGCTTGTGCATTGATGATATGCAAACAAGGACAATACCAATATGGCCTCCCTCAGATGAGTCTGTGCAAACGTGGGGACTCTTTCGTCTTTTGTCTCCCTACTCTACCTATCTACGTATAGTATGTAGTACTGTACTCCTACATGACTGTCCATGTCCGTTGCGACAGGCCTACGAAGGATATGGTAGGATAGCAGGTACAGAATGTGAGGTGGTGGTACCATAGTCGTCAGCGTGTCTCATTTGTGGCATCCATCCGTTGTCAGTGTTTCGCCATGAGCTCGTCTGTGTCGAGCAACTACAGCCACTCTCGAGGCCCATCCCTCTCCGAAGTGGTCCTGAACCCTGCCAGCAGCCACTCCGACTCCTGCTCTGCCCCCAAAGCCAATGACGAAGTGTCAACCACTCTGGCCGAGCACCATGACGCTCTGATTGGTGCCGAGTTCAAAAACCCCGACAGCATCCTGTGTCAGCCCACTCTGGCCACTCTCGGCGACACTCCGTTCTCTCACCTCGAAGGCGATCGCATGGAGCATCATCGTGTAGTGGCCACTGAGTTCGTGGCGCATCCCGTTCAATTCGAGGCGCCAGAGCCCATTCTCCAAAATGCCATTGTCTTGCTGGATCCACGAATTCCGGACTGCATTCACCTCATTGAGGCGGGCAAAAAGCGAGGTCTCATGATTATGGCCGTTGTGCCCAAGCCCAACGATGGATCCAAGACATTGCTAGAGTTTTATCCCACGGCGGAAGCATTGCTAGAGGTGGGCATGCATCAGGTATATGAGCCTCCATTGGGGAGCAAATTTGATATTGTCGAATGTGCTGCCAATTTAAAAACTATTGAAGCACAGCAAAATTTGAGATTCTTGGGAGTTGTGCCATGTCGGGAGTCTTCGGTTGATTTTAGTGATATTCTGGGGGCATTGTTGGGCTTGACCGTTGTCAATGACTTGGGATTGGCCAATTCCAGAAGAGATAAGGGATTGATGAAGGTTGCTGTCGCCAATGCTGGATTGCGTGTTGCCAAATATGCCAGATTGACCCAAAGAGATGGAAGTGATGCACTAAAGGCGGTCGAGGAGTTGGAACTCACATATCCCGTCGTCGTCAAAACTCCTCGGGGAATGAGTACCATGGACGTATTCATTTGTAACAATGCAGAAGAGACCGTTAAGCGCACTTCCGAAATTGTCAGGAGTATTGGACCAGATGGCAGGCGAACTCAATATGCACTCTTGGAGGAGTTTATTGGTGGTGATGAGTTTGCAGTCAATTTGGTTGCGAGTCCCACAACACCTAGAGGTGTGCAGGTCACAGATATTTGGCTCTATCACAAAGTCAACACTGACAATGTGAGTCGTCAATTCGAATCGCATTTGTTTATTGGATGCTGCTTCTCTTGATGGACCGCTCTTGAATATCTCTCTCACGCACCAATTTTTTGTAGACAATGGTCAATACCTTTCAGGAAATGGTTGATCCTCATGATCGTGCATATGCCTCCCTTGTCCAGTACGCAGAAGGAGTCTGTCGGGCAGTTGGAATTAAATATGGCATGGCGCACGTGGAATTAAAGGCTGAATTCGACGAGAATCGTCAGAAATGGGTCTGGTAAGAGAAAACGAATGTTGTGCACATGGATATATTGGAATATTTCTCTCATTTCCAATCCAACTTTTTATCTCAATCTCATTCCACTAGCCCTGTCATGATTGAGGTTGCTGCCCGACTGGCAGGAGGTAGAAAATCCATCATGGCGGAACAAACAATACCAGGATGGAATCCGTTTGGAGCCATGGTGGATGCTCATTGTGGTTTTCCAGTTCGAATGCCTCCATCTTTCAAACCTTCCAAAATTGCCATCCAAGCTTATATCCCATCTGATAAGAATGGCATTCTCAAGAGTATCAAAGGTGACAATTTCGAACGTCTGCCTACTTACAATAGTCACATCTTGCTTCGTCGCATAGGAGACAGAGTAGAAAGAGCGAGAGATCTCATGTCTTTTGTTGCCTATGTCTGGCTGATTGGTGATGCAGAAGATGTAAGGAGGGATGCCGTACGGGCAAGGGAAGAGTTTATAGTAGAGGTTGATCTGGAACCGATTGCCGAGACAACATCCGCATCACTTTCGTCTTTTTGATGGGCAAGTGCTACCTGCCACAGACAGAGCAACATATCTCTTTGTTTGTATCGATTTCTCTTTCTAGCATGACTGGGATGTGTCAATTATTAGAGTAGATACGTTAAGTATGTGAGTATTCGAACCAACAATGAGAGAATAATAGAGTATACCTATTTCGTTCGACAATTTCATGTGTTACATTATGACACTATCGGTAGTATAACACGGTTTCAGTTACCACAATTACGGTTCAGCAACATTTTTGGGAGCCCATGTTCCATTCTTTTTTCGATGTTCCACTAGTTGTCGTTCCATCTCAGTCAACCACACATTATCCCATACACTACTCCAGTTATCATCCGCAGTTGCGTCAGGAGAATAAAATGTTTCGTCCATGCTGACAGTGACATCATTCTGTTCGAGATGGAAAGTAGAGGATAAATGCAATTGCAACTCGGTACTCTCACAAAAACTCTGTTCCCACTTCTGATGAAGCAAACTCCCCAGCATGGGACACCTCACAAACGCTACCTTTTCTGGAAGATGAACACATTTCTCACCATATATTGAGCGAATATGACGCGGAAGTATTTTGTCAATGGGTTTGGCAAGATAGGATCTCATTCGTTTGCCTTTCCACAATAAGGATCCAACATCATTTTGAAGTTGAGAGATTAGTGAATGATAGGCTTGGGGAGAGATTGAGTACGAAAATGTACCAAAGATGGCTGTTCCACCAGGAGTAGCGAAATGAGGAGAAGATGACTCTTTTGGTGCGATGATGGCAAGTTGCTGTTTCTTTGATTTCTCGGATAATGCTTTTTTGGTGGGGATGGAGTCAAGTTCAAAGTCATGATTGGTTGGAAAAGGAAAGATTTTCATGAATTCGGTCCCTCTTCCTTTGCGAGGGATATGCTTCTGATAAACCCAAGATACATTTGGTAATGATCCGAGCCATCCATAATATCTCATGTGGCATTGTAGCAAAGAAGGCGCTCGAGTCTGACCATTGTCCGCACTTTTATCTGTATCAGTCTCCATTTCAAATGCCTCACTGGCTTCTATCGTATCCCAGATTCGACTCGCGCATTCGCAACTCCATCCCGTCCAGCTATTGGTTGGAAACTCGTCACGAGTGGTGGAATAGTGAGAGTATTCCTCTGTTCTGTTGCTTCCCACAAACGCTCGTACATTGTCCTCCAAAATAAGATCAAAGCCTTCATGGCTTCCATGGGATGTGACAAAGGCTTTCATGGCAATCAAATGAGCCAATGTGCATGCCAGAACGGTTCGATCTCTATTGAGCGTTTTGGCCTTGCGCCACAGCTCCATACTGAACGGTTGAGAAATGTCGTGTGTCGATCCCAATCTATGAGGAGATAGTGGCACAAGCGCCTCGGTGATTGTTGACAGTTTCCATTTGTTCGGTCCCATGGATCCTTCCGCATCACTGTCGTCGTGTGGCACTCGAGTGATTCTGGACAGGTACCGAAAGGGATCCACATTGTCAGGAAGTGCCTGTTCGTGAACGGTCTGTTCGTGAACCGCTCTCCCAATGGCGTCCCACTCTACGGCAGGAATCAACCCTGCGTCCTGACAATGCTGCAAGAATTTCCATCGGTTTCGCAACTCACGAGCTGGCACGCCAGGTGAGAATGTAGGGGGTTCGAAGTGCCAGGCGAGTGAGGGGTGGCTGGCGAACATGTGTTGGATGCGCTCGTGTCGACGTGGTGGAGAGTCACTGTCGGAATTCTCATTGGGGGGACTCACGATGGAAATGACGAGTGGTCGAAGCTTGCGCTTGCTGCCATGACGACAGTTGGGGTTGGGGCAGGACATTGCTGGACTTGTTCCCACGCTCCCATCACATTTGGAGAGAGACTAACCAGGCCCTGATGGCTATTCCACAGTACCGTACCTCTCGCATAAGGCCGCAGATGGAACAGTTCGGGTTTCGCGCCCTTTTGTGAGAGAACGTAAGAGCGTTTGAATTGGTATTTGAATTTTACATACAGTTTCTACGTATTAGTTTTTGCATGTCATTTTACATATTCATTCCTACAAAGTAGGTTTGTCACTGCCTCCGATCGGTTTCCGATGTGGTTTCCCAAAAGTTACATACCCTGTGCCAACATTTTTTCAAATGAAAGTGGCGACAGCCACCCCCTTCAGTCTCTCCCTCACTCTCCACCAAAACACACACCAAATCAATATTGAAGATGTCATTGCCAAGCCAAACATTGCACCTCTGTCCTAATGAGACAGTCATCAATGAGTTGGGGACATTCACCTCCATTGATGTCCCCTGCAATGACAATTGATTTTACCATGCCTTGGTAAAGTCAGACCTTGTGCCTTTTGACACAGCCACTGACCTCTGACAGCCCATCTTTGCTCCTGCTCAAAAACAGGAAATTGCACCATTGCATCAACAGAGTAACCTCAAAGACCTTCTCCCTTTCCATTGATGAGCACAAGGCTTACATTGCTCCAATGGAGAAGGATGGGGAGGGACTGACCTCAGCTGCATCTTCATGGCTGCTATCATCCTACAAATCAACCTCCAAATCATTGAACCTTCCATGAAAGAAGAGCCCATCTCCATCTTACATCCAACACAACTTGTCGCGATGAATATTAACTTTCCCAGGGGGGGGGCAAGGAAAGTGTCTCTCTACCATGTCAATAAGAGTCACTATAGATTCTTATTGCCCACAGAGGAGGTCCCCCCTACTCCTTGTGGAAGAATTGAGAGAAAGATTGAAAAATCAAATCAGAACAATTAGATTTGAATCATGAAAGATACAAGTTTCAGACATGCCTCTGAAATTAGGCATGTCAAAAATGATTCTAGTGGATGATTCCTGTTGGGAATTAATACTAATATTCTCTTGTGTCCCACATTGATTTGGAAACATGAGAATAAATGTTTCAAATACATATTTTGTTAGGAAGATGTTAGTAAATTGTATGATTGTATGAAATTATTTTATGAGATTGTAGAGCTCATAATGTTTGAAAAACATC
>JALLAW010000469.1:0-13035 GCA_036939535.1 Cyclotella kingstonii | reverse complement strand
GACGTGGCCAAGTGGCACTTGCCCCGCTCCTCATTTTGGCTCCTATTTCCACACTCGCAGCCAGTACCTCTTACATAGAGAAATAGAGATCTGACTTAGATCTCTCTTTCAAGATGCTGGAGGTATGTAAGTACTATATATACATATGGGATATGTATTGCCACACAAGAGAAGCGGTTGGTAAGAGAAAATTTGCAAGTATGGTAGTAGTAGTAATTAAGTATCATAATGAGATCGTTAGTGCGTTAAATCAATCAATCTTTTGCCTTGGAAGTAAGTGTCATTTGATGTCGACCTTACTTTGTGGATGCTTATTCAGGCTTGGTAATAGCTTCATGGTTAAACTCTACAGTAAGGGATCTCAGAAAGTGTGGATTAAGACTCGCAGAAATTCTTATCTTAGGTCAAATTTTGATTATGAGGTGAGATGTCATTTCGCCTGAAGTGTCATTCTTCCGTTGGCCATGTATGGAGTATATTCTCGAGCCAACTGGTACATCGTGGTTATGTATTTCTTTTATCAGTGACTCTACAGTATGTGGCAAAGTCAGAAAATGGGGTTACGACACACCAGAAATTCATGTCTTACCCCATATTTTGATATTAGGGTGGAGGTGCCATTTCAATGTGAGAACGCCATTCTTTCGTGGGCATACATATGGTGATGTATTCACAAGCCAACCAATATCTTCGTGGCTATTGTTTCACTGTTACCTGAAACTGTACAGTATTCAGCAACCTCAGAGAGTGTATTTTATGGCCCACTGGAAATTCATATCTATAATCAAGTTTCGATGTTGAGTTGAAAGATCCAAATTGCTATGAGGGTCGGCGTGGGGCGCGCATATGGAGATATATTCTCGAGCAAACTTATACCGTCCTGACTGTTGTATCGCCTGAACTTGACATTCGAAAGTAATCAATCACACAGAAGATGGGGTTGAATACACCGGAAATTCAAATTTTAAGTCGAATTTTGATTGAGATAAAAAGAAAGAAGAGTACAAGGTCACAAAAATCTTAGCAAACCTAATGAAACTAAGACATATGTAGACTCTCACAGAGTAGATAATCTCCAAAAATCTTTATGAAATTCCTACAAAATACCGACTCGGCCAGAGGACAAGATCTCTGAGAGATATTTAAGACAGTGCTCTTACATGCCCTCAAAGCTCTTTTTGGTGTCTTCTACATATACTGACTCTGCTGGCATTCGAAGTTTATGAATGAACTATCTGAAGTGCACCCTGAAACACTATTTCTTTCATCAACCCTGAGATCTTTGAGAGACCATCTTCTGCAGAAAGCTCAGGCTCAATGCCTTATGTCTACAATCCCTGATAAAAATGTCTCGAGGCCCTGTGCGATGCAACATACATAGACCCTTGCTGCCGAGTGCCGAGGTCTCTGAGAGAAAACACTGGCATGATGACTAATGTAGGATCATCTTAGGTAGAGGCTTTCTTCAAAGCTCTACGTGGTCCTACCTACATTGACTGACTCTTGTCAGCGGTCAAGGTGATATGATTAGCTGTGTTAAAACTGCTGGAGTAGAGACTCTCTCGACACCTCTGACACTGCTAGGTCCTTATCTGGGAACCAATATCATATTTCCTGTCTTAATCTGTATTAGTGCTCTACACATCTTCTCTTGATCAAAGGAAATGTGTAATTGTGTGCGTGTGTGACAAAACGGAATAATTTTTTTGAAAAGTTGTTGACGGAGGCGATCTAAGTGTTGAAGCTCTTCCAATCTGCTGGATGGTTTTCTGATAGGCCATGGTGTGTTATTTGCATTCAAGGCAGCATTCATAGCTGCTAATCAGTATTTTTGTGTTCCAATGACGCAGAGTCAAGATCGCAAAGTCAATTTCAAGGAGGAACCTGCACCCATTGGCAACAGATGTTACATCCAAGTTGACTAACACCATGATATGTTGCTCCATGCTTCTGTTCAATTGTAGAAATATTGTGCCCTTAAGTTTGTCATGTATACTTAGGACTTGTGTTGCGGAGTAGCCATTGCAAGTGCGAGATTCAAAAAAACTTGGTGATGAGCTGATAGGTCCTGCCAAACAGAGAGATCAATCGTTCACAGAACTGTAGATGTGCTTCTTGGATTGAGAGGAATAACTTGCTCATTTTTCCTTCCTCAATCCTTCTCCAGCCTATCTTGTCTTGCTCTGCAGCTAATTGTTTGATCCTAGGAGACATTAAACTAAGGTTACTAAAGCTCACCATTCATCAGAAGAAAAGATACTTTGGTATGAGATGTTCTGGGTCCGTGCGGTTATATTTCAGCAGCAAAGATTCCAAGTTGGCCACATCATTGATGAATAGTTTAGTGCGAAGGTTTCTCAAATAGACACATAGATGAGTAGCTGTCTCTAAATGTCCACAGTTGAGGCAGTAGGAAGAAATTTCTTTTGCTGTAGTGAGCTTATTGAGACCCTGAGACCCTACACCACAATACCCTGAAGCTTGTTTTGAAAGCCAGACTCGAAAGGTAGATGCGGCTTTAGATATTGCTCTATGGAGAGGGAGTTAGTTTACCATGTCTAAATGGTCGTAAGGGCAGCTGTGTTTCTTCTTCTTGCATGAGAAATTCCTGAGAAAACAGAGCCTAGCCATGAGCCTGATATCTTCGCAGCGAATTCCAGAGAAAGGCTTTCCCTATTGGGGATTTTCTACAGTTCTAGGGTACCTTGGCTAAAAATCGCGGACACAGTACAGTTTCTCAGGGAATGACAGAGCATTCCAGGAGAGAGCCCAATCCCTGTGTTGAGATACATGTCGATATGAGTTTCTGCCAGGCAGACATGATTTGATGTTTTTCAGACATCTCAACACATCGGCACACTTTGAATATTAGCTGATTTGAGGACCCACTTTAAAGATAAATAGTCCTGCACTTTTGTTGTCACACCATGTGTCCGTTTTCCACTCTTTAATGTGATAGTGATCTGAGAGGGGCAAGGAAAAAGATGGGCATTCCAATGATACCTGTAAAACAACCCTATGTGAGGAGGCGGAAGTGCTTTGCTCTTTAAAGCAGCTCTACATGTGAGCACCAATCTTTCAGGTGTATAATATCCAGCCAGTACCTATTCGGTTGCTATCTTTCGATTTGCAGAAAGACCCATCTGTCACATCAATGAGAGAGCATTTAGAAAGAGCTACTCTTAGTTTATGACTGAGATCTTCATTTGAAGGGAGAGTTGAGCATCTGCACATACACAATCTCATTTGAGTTCAGAGAGTACACTGTACAGAGATAAGGATCACCGAGTTGTCATAGGACCTTTACCCGAAGAGTGCAACTTCAAGGTGAAGCTTAACCTTGATACTGACACCAAGAGAAGGTGGCAATTATCAATAAACAGGATCTTTGAACGTTCATGAGAGAACGATTGTTGGTGGCATTGGAGTAGAGAGGGAACAAGTTGCTTCAGTGTCTCATCTTCATTGTGATACAGGAAGCTTTGAAAGAAGTACAACTCCCGTACTCTATGTGATGGGTACTACCAGGGATTAAAGAATTGTAGAAGATGTCTTCTAAAGCTAGTAAAAGAAAGGAGAAAATCGAACCCAGATTTCCAGTCTACCGGCTTAGAATGCTCTGGAGGGAGAACTCATAAGTCAAGAGACCTCTAATCATAGTCCCGGCAGACTCCTCCAGGTAGTATCTACTGCGGTCACTATGTTCAATAGGAAGAGGACGCATGTGAAGACTCTGTACTGATTGATGCCCATCAGAGAGGCTGGAGAGGAATCATATATAAAGGCCAGGTCCATGAGTAGAATGTCCCCTGATCTAGGAAGAGGGATCCAGTCTATTTGTATTTTAGAGCGATGTCATACGCTTGCAGCCTTTGTCATGAAAGCGCTACCCAGGTGTTGAGTCAAATGAAGAAAGGATTGCCCGTGTGGCCAATCTTGAGTTGAATAGTTTGGATGGAGGCGGAGATTTTTCCCTAATTAAGTTGAAAGAACGGTAGTGTTGTAAGATACGCTCAATTATTTTTTCAACAGGAAAGTTAAAGAGGTCAAAGCCTCCAATGAAGAGCGGGATGCGATGCAACTGTTTGGGAACATTCCTGTAGATGCTCAGCGTTGGTAGGAGGCGATAGTCTAGTATGCATAGTAGATTCGGGCCCTCTAGAAAGGCTTTGGTTAGAGTGCCAATACAATACCAGAGGGCTGGCAAGAGTTGTTATGTATAGGCTATCCGGACACAGTGGAGCGGGAGTGCACCTGATCTAATTTTTGAGAGCAAAGAATTGGCCTCTTTGTTTAAAAAGGAAAATTGAGTTCAGAATCCATTGTTTGGCGCATCAAAAACACCTAGGATATCTCGCTTTGATCTGGGAGTAATCGTTTTACAAGAGCCGTCTGGTGTCAGGATTCTAATTGCAAGATTATCCATTGGCTTGAAAGACCAATGGCCATTTGAGCAAACATAATCGATGCATTACCAGATGCAGCTCTTCCACTTGAAAGCCCCTCTTGCACAGTGGAGCAGGTCATGCTATAAGAAACATCGCATTTAGTGTGTCGGAGAGCATATTTGAGTGACTGTGAGCCTCAGATGGAGGAAAGTAAATCAGTGTAGTCTCGATAAACAGCTGCGGCTGAGCAAATTTAGATGATGTGGAGCTTGCTCCCATGCCCTCTTGCTTCTGTATCTCATAATGACTCGCTCATCAGTGTCCAAGCAATAGGAGCCATCCTACTGCCTTGCGCTAGATCCATAAAGTATTTATCATCAGTGTCAGTCAAACAAGTGAACGAGTCCCCGTATCCTGTACGTAGGTAGAATATCTTATTTTGAAGACAGTGCAAGGCCGGTTCAATCGGCTTTTTGTTGCCAGGGAAAGATGCACAAGGTAAGTGACATAGGGACGTTATTGATTCTGTCGTAACAGTTCGCAGCGTCTACTGAGACTTGAGCTAACGGTTGTCTGAGTTGATGAGAGAGATCAATTGTCAGAGTCCTGTTCAGCCTAGCGTCATCCACCATACTTCGAAACCTTCCATAGAGTTCATCCGCATATAGATTGGCACATGCCATCGATTTCAGTGCTAAGCTCCCAAAGAAGAAGTGGTTGAAGAAATTGATGTTGGCGACGTAAAGTAGAATAGCACTACTAAGACAACTCCAGCAATTTTTTCAGCATTACTTGGAGGCCAACACCCCAGCTCTCCGGGAGAATCTTGGTAGACGAGGTAAGGCTTATCTGACCCTGTGATGAAGTTGCTCGTAACACCAGCCTTGTAGTACCCAAACTGTATACTGAAGCAGGAAGAAGAGGTAAATTCTTCGGCTTTGGATCAAAAGGCAACGATCGGATCTTGACTTACCTGGAGATCCAACTCTGATTTTGGGCCTATGATCTTACCGATATGTCCAATCTCACAAAAGACTAGTTTAGTGGCCTCATCTCAGTCAGTCAGTTGGGAATACTCACCTCAAATTATGCCTCTTGCAAACTGCTTATCCTTGACGAGTCTTAGTCTCTGACTGACAGGGGATTTAATTATGAGTACCTCATGTGCTAATGTATGTATACCCTGATCTCATTTTGAATTACAATTTCGATAGCCTCTTTAGTATTGTGTGTCATTTCAACCCCATATGACTGTTGAGACCCTAGTGAATACCTCCCATGAAAGGCTTGTTGGCTCTTGTTATTGCTCTCCACATGTCTCTGCATGCATCAGAGTGACAATTTGCCTTAAACATATTGGCTCTTGTCGTATCATCTGAGGTTAGAGACAGGAGGTTTGTGAGCTGTTGTCAAAACTTCGAGTCTAAGGGCTCCAGCTCGGCAACGTGGTCCTCTAGAAACATATTCTTTGAGGACTCCAGTGAATGTCGAATTGATGTTCGACTTCTTTTATAAAATTATCTACCAATTTCTGACTCACTAGGACTAGCCTTCGTCCAAGTAGTCCTCAGATTTTAAAGGTGAGTTGCCCGATCAGAGAGTTTGAGGAATGTTGAAGACAAAAACTCTGTGATCCCCGGGAGAATCCGAGAAGGGAAGGATCTTGAAATTGGTCACTTCAAGGTCACGAGATTCGAAACAACCGTCAATAAGCTACGAGTCAATAATGCGGTGGCAAGAGGAGTCTATAATATAATAATAAAATAAAATCATATTATATTACCAACAAAATCTACTATACATTGTGTTTAGATACCGCTGAAGACAGCATCCCTGCACAATGGCAGGAGTTCTGTTTGACAGGAACTCTTCAGCGTAAACTGGAATCAAAATGCCTCCATTTTGTAGATCATAACATAAAATCGAACATTTGTCGTACTAATAGTTAGTCATAATACCTAGACCATAGCTAAACCCTTAAACTCCCCAAATTCGAAGTCGCAGTGGTGATATAACGTTTTTCTCTGAAAGTTCCTTTACTGAGCTCTCCATATCTCTACTTTCCTCCTTTTCTTCTTCTAAACTTCAGCCCTCTTTTCTGCAGGGTCTCCATATTCTTTTAAATGCCTCCAATTCAATGTACTGTTTCCTTCGGCACTCATCCATATCTCTTGCGGTTTTGACACGCTGATAATCATAGTCCGACACCCAAGGATCATCTTCGTTCAATTCAGAGAAAGAGAGATCCATCACTGGTCTTATGACAGAAAAGAGATTTGAAATTGTCTTTAATACCTTCCTTTGTCTTCATACCGTTTTGCTTGTGATAGGTGAAGTCTGTCCGTTTTTATTCAAGGCCTTGGATAAACACCGCGTTGATGTGAGGACGATCAGTGGTGGGGTAGGAGACCCTTCCGAGGAGTCACTGGTGCCTTTACTTTGACAGGGGTTGCCATGTCTGTTGAGGGGCGACATCGACATTGTGTTCGATAACCTGCTCTTGCAATGTAGCCCCTGATATACTAACTGGACTCATCAAAAAACATTTGCTGTCTTTGTCCCCATCAAAAATCTTCCCGTTCTAACACGGTGACAGTGTTATGCGTATGAAGCGTGGCTACGGTTCTCAATGTTTTGGACGCGTCAGCTGTTGGATCTCCATTCCTTGTCAATGCGACTTCTTGTTCGTTCGTTGTAGCTGTAAAAGCAGGTGCAACAATCTCATTCCCGCCGCGCTCCTCCTCATACATAACATTTCCTCTCTTATTGATTTGAGCTGACCAGAGGGTCACTATCACTTTCTTTGGTAGGTTGAAGAGTGCAATCTTCTTCGTTTGTCCTATGCTTCTTGCACAGGAGGTCGACTTCTAAAGAGACTGTGGTGTCAAACGCTTGAGTAGGTGAGCGTTTCCTGGATATCTTGGGTATTGACTAAGCAATGGGAGGCCGGGGCCTAGATGTTGTTTCGTCATGAGTACGAACCGCTCCGTGGGGAAGGTCCTGTTCATCGTTGGCCATACACACAAAAAGGCAGTAGAAATCCTTTGTACTTCTATTGTCATGTTCAGCATGCAGGCAGTTGTTAGTGAGGATAATCATTTGTCCAAAAGAAATGAGATACTCCATCTCTCTTTATCAGTGTCCTTTTTTTGCTGAAGGTGTTCCAAGTGCATTTTATCTAGCACCACTATTACGAATAGCGGTCTATGGCTAGGGGCATGTGCATAGGCGCAGCTGTCGTAGTCGGAGTAAAGTTTGTTGTGATGACCTTCGAGTTGGTGCGTTACCTTTTGACATGATCGCACCTATCTGGGAGACTCTGATATGAGGGTAGAGTAGTCGCACCTGAAGTAGAATGGGATTCATGATCGATCTCAACTTGAGTTGGAGAATGCGTAGAGGGTGGCTTTTGTGAACAGTGGTTGTGAGTTGAAGAAGGATTATTCTCGTTCGACTGTTGCTTGTAAGGTTGGACCAATGTGTCAGTGGGACTTTGGTAAGTAACAGACGAGCTCTCATGAGCAACTCTCGGGATGCTATAGAGCCTAATTCGATGCACTGATATGGAGAGAGATCATCTATGATGATTCTCTTCCCCAAGGGATAGAAACGATTGTTGCATGCAATATCATCTCAGTTCCATGATGAAAAACTGCCACCTTTCCACTGCACAGGATGTATTCCAAACCTTCGATTCTTGCCTCATCAATCTTGAGGAAGTTTTGCCAAGTATTTGAAACCGATGTCATCCTACCGGCTTGCTCTAGGCGGTAGTGCGTTGAATTGCGGCAGTAGATCAATGCGGTGTGACAGGGAGTGGGTTCCAGAAAGAAATGATAGGGATATCTGCTATTATAATATTTTTGGGTTGAAGCTCCTCTAAAATTTTCACTCTATTTGACTGTGTCTTCCTTTTCCTAAGCTGAGCTTCTGCTGGTGACAGTCACCGCATGCCCATCAACTTATTGTTGTGGTCTAGTACGAAAACGTTGGGGTTTTGATCAAGATAGCTGGGAAGGATATAGCACTTTAAAATGAGACCTTTGTCATTGATGATTGTGATGAAGCGTCGAAGCGCGTATGAGATTAAATACAGAATAGAGATTGGTGGATCCATAGTAGTGTCCTCTTCCCACTGGATTAATAATAGTTTCATGTCGTCAGTTTGCGCCTCCACAAGTGAGGTGTTGTCTGCTTTCACTGCCCCGATAAACATTGTCGCCCTTGACAAATCTGCCTATAAGGTATCACTAACCAACATTTTGAACTCTGCTACAGCCTACATTGGTGGAACTTTTCCCAGTGCATTGAAGATGGCAGATAGGATGTCCTTTGATCCCAATGGAGAACTGAGTGTTTCTAAATGACCAAAAACTATTGTCACGACGACCTTATTTCTACCATACCACAATGTTGTGTCCTTCTCCTCAGCCGCAGCGCGCAATAAAGAATCCATACCTGAATGAGTCATTGCCTAATAGTGGAGTCGGTGGGCTACTTGGAGTGAGAGCTCTGAAAGTGTTATCCGAAGTAGTTACCATATGAATTGTGTCTGAAGATGCCACAAACCAGACTGCTGAAATTTTTTGAAGACCTAGTGAAGTGTCGCACATGATGTTGGGGCATGGCTCATCAAGATAAACCATCAAGTTCATTCCAATCAACTCTGCTACTAGATGGGGCAAAATAATTGTCACAAATATGCAGGATAGTTGTTGTTGAGGATAATCGGTTCATAAGCCTTTAAGATACCTTGATATTTGTTACTGTTTTGTAGATTTCTCACACTTAATTTAGTTGTCTCAAAGCCTATTGTTCTTTCCACTGCCGACACCCTTTCCAAAGTTCCAAGCAACTCTTTGTCTTTCGCTAGTGTGGGACATAAATTCAAAGTGCTGGAGTGGAATCCGTCACGATGTCCAGGCTGATGAATTTGAAAGTATTGATCCTTAAAAATGAATAGATTCTGACCGTTTTCCTCTGAGGTGGACCCCATCATCATGCCCTAACTGCGTCTTCCTCAGTTCATTCCCCTGTTTCCTTCGGTTTATCTGCAATGGAACTGGCTGGATAGGTTGTTTTGGTCTGTGCCATAATCTTTTCAGTTGGGGTTGGTACTGAAAAAAGTGTTTCCGGAGGCGGTATTCTTAGTGTTGCAGGAATTTCGGTACTGATGCTTTATAATTTTTTTCTTGGAGAGGTTGCTATGTTCGGGACCCGTTGGTGTCTTTGTAGCTGGTGGTGAAGGTAGTGAGAGAGTGTCTCTAGAGTTCTTGGCTTTTTGGATTTGGCAGTCATCTTGGATTGTTCTGACGGAGAATACCAATTTGTGGGAGCATGTGGTCCATTGGAAGTGTGTGGCAAGAGAAGTCTAGACCCAGAAGCAGTGTAAGAATTCTTCATGGTCCGGAATAGCCTGTTCAAGATTACGTCAATAAAACCCTGCGGAGATCGAGTCGTTACAGTCTATCAGGAGAATAATTTTTCTCTCTTCGCAGACCATTTTTTGTGTTGTGATACAAAGTCATAGTCTAAGCGTTCTTGTGGAGAGAAGAACCTGTGTGGACTTGACAGTGGACAGAGCCAATGAAAGTAGATATGCCTCATATACCAATGATAATGGATATGCATCATATGCTGGTTGTAGATGGTTTTCAGTCCGTGAGAGGCAGAAGAACCATTGCAACAAGCTACCATCACGTGAGAGACTTTCAGAGGGTAGATTAAGATATTCCAGGACATCCAGCAGCCAAGTTTCCTAAAGTCCTCTTCCAAGCAATTAGTGTATTGTAAGGTATCACCTCTATATATGCAACCCAAGGGATGACTATTGAAGGAGGTGACAGCATTCACCTCTCTTCCTTGAAACCAATTAGAGAGGTGATATCTCTGAGAGTAATGCCAATTACGAATAAGCTCTTAGAGACGATGTCAAGCTTAGTCATAAGGTTAATTTAACATTTTTAGTAATTGTCATATCATGAACCAAAAATCTCCTGGAGGTTTCTTATCTGTTATAAACACGATCAAATCCATGTTCGACTTTCTTGAATGGTCCACCATCCTCGAAATACTCACTTGGATTGACCGCTCACGGGTTCTCCTTACCAAGTTGTAAGCTTGTTTTCCCGCGAGGGCTCAAGAGATGACAATCGTACTTCAGAGACGTTCCTGAGATGTTTCTAATTAGCCGTTGTTGTGACTCTAGTTCTCTTCTAAATTGCGCTCTTCTTGCCACCCTTTGGCCGCGAGCACGCTCATTACCCCTTTCATCTACCTAGGATATGCAGTTCATAGTAGTATAGCGTCCAATAGGAACCAAAGTCATATGGCAACTCATTGTTAGCCACGCTTTCAGTGGGAATAGCCTGGTCAACTTTGAACCCAGAAGTACACAGGGATGCCTTACTGGCTTCAGTTAAAAAGGTCTCAAGCATCTCCTTAGACTGATGAAGAAGAGCTAATTTGGAGTCTTCGGAGTCTCCTTCTTCCTTCCAAAGCACCAAAAATATCCCAAGGGAGAGGTAACGTTTATCAAGAATTCTAAGTTGTTTTGCCTCAACGTTCTTCTCCAAGATTTGGATCCTTTCTGACATCAAAGCAACATCACCCCTAAGCTCTGCAGTCAAAAAATCAACGAGGGTATAGTCAGGATCCTAATCGAGACTTTGAACTATTCGAAGTTGGAGGCGAAAACACCTTATTGTCAGAGGCAACTGTCATATCGATGGGATCCAGCTGACCTAGGGTAGAGACGGACACGTCATCCTCTGATCTCACTACTTCTTCGGAGTTCTCCTTGGCATGTTTGTCTGATAACGACATTAGGTAAGAGAACTTGATGATCCCTGACACACTTCAATCTGACATTAAGATGTCCGAGCCATGCTGGGAGAAGGACCAAAGATCAACATTTTTTTATCAGAGGTGTCGCTGCAATTGCTGTCCAGAGAGTCCTCCCCCGCTTTGGTGTTACTGGAGGTAAAAATAGAATGCTAAAGAGAGCAGACGGACCTGGTCAAGATCAGGGGGTGAGATTTTTCAGCTCTTTTCATGAGCCCGATTTTTTTGAAGGTATACATATCCTCTTCATTTGGCTTCTTCAGTTTGGAGAGACTGCTAGAATGTTCACCGATTGCTAGAGTGTTGAAGTCGAAAACCTCACTGCTTTTTATAGCCATGCATGAGGATTGCCAATGTAATGTAAGTATACCCTTTGCTAAATTGAGCTGATTTGAGGACTCAAAATCGTAGCCCGATGTCAGCACGAAATCCAGCTCCAGATTCCATAGAACTTTCTTCATATTCTACTCCACAATATGCGGACTGATCTAATTGTGAACTTTGAAGAAAATTGTTGTCTGGTCTGTGTGGAACGCTTAGAAAAACTTAGATCGTGAGGCTGACATTGTGCTCAGTGAAGTCCACTCAAACAATGGGATCTTTTCTATCAAGGGGTTCCTGAAGCACAAAATGCAGGTGCCGCAGATACAGTTTAAATCTTGTGTGACGTGTTTGTAGGCGATGACAGTGTAGAACTGGACATATTTGCCGCAGCTTACATGTGAGGAAGGAAACTCCGACTGTTTAGTGATTGAAGCCAAATCTAGTGATTGAAGCCAAATCCGAAACAACCGGGAGGAATCTCTCTACGTCCTCACCATCTTTTTCAGTTAACATGAATATCAGAGCTTCCAACATAGCCTCATCGAAAATTTTTCAGACATCCGCCCTAGAATTAATTGTCTCACCAAATCCCAGGATGACCTTTTAATATCGCTCCCTTTGACGAGAGGAATTGACATTGGATCTCCAAAAGTGGTTTTTCGGCCTGAGGGCTGGCGGAGAACACCTTTAATTGGGAACAAGACTGAGGAGTGTAGAGTGGGGTATTTTTTCTCCCTCAGGGCTCTCCTGGGTTTGCTATGACAAAGAATATCCCGTTCGAGTTTCTCTTTCACGATATCCTCTGCCATTGGTGGCAGACCTTCGATTTCAGTTGGAAGAATCACTGTGTATTGGGTAATGTAGAGTTGTGATTCTCCGAACACGTGGAGCTATGATCTTTTGGACACGTGCAGAAAGGTGACTAGGACATAGGTGTCGTCGAGGTAGGTGGAAAGTCGTCCATGGCGATATCGCCTGTATCGGTGGTCACCGAGGCAAGTGACGGAACTGTAGTCTATTCCGCCATGATATCTCTTGTCGCTGCCACTGAAGGGTCAACGCGCCTGGGCTGTGCCTCTGACGTCAAATCATTTGCACTAGTAGGAGGTTCGAAGGACAGAGGAGTATTGGCTTCCTCGACTACCGTCGGAACAGTCATTGCTGGAACTGCAGCGGCTAGATTGGATACTCCTCTCTACGGTCCTCTTCTTCCGCTCTTTTCCTCGAATTTATCCATGATGGAGGTTGTATTGGAATCTTCTTTGCGGGTGAATTGTTTAGGGGGCATCGTCGAGAAGAAATGAGGAGAGTTGCGATGAAAGTGATCAGTTAAACTGCGAGAAAGGAGGGCTCTGCAGCAGTGATACGTTATAAACAAGAATCAGTCGTATTTTGATTAGATCTATACCGCTCTCCGCTTCGTTGTTGTAGAGACTGTAGAACTAACTCTGTAATTGTAACTTGCAATGACGATAAACTA